>APFE030760003.1:493465-503705 GCA_000404065.3 Pinus taeda | reverse complement strand
GAGCATACCCTACCTAAGATTCAATTTGAGAAGGCAAGTTGGGAATTTGAATAAATTAGAAATAATGAATTTATATTGGAAATAAATTTATAGTTTCCAAAATGAAGGTATTCACCAATATTTCTCCATATTTTTAGGTAATGTAAACATTAATAAATTTGCATGATAAGATTTAAGTGGGACGTTACATACACCCCTCCAAAAAACTTCGTCCCAAAGTTAGAATGAAAAGATACAAGGAGTTCAAAAGCATAGCAAACTAGAGAGAGTAATAGTAGTAAAATTTGATAAGTTAGACAATGACATTACTTCCCATCAAGAGTCTTCAATTGATCTATATCCCCCTATCCATCTTGACCTACTTCCATTCCCACCCTATCCGCCCTCTGCTGCTTTATTAGTGGCAACGACCATACTAACCACTGATAAAACCGACATTGTATAAGCGTCGACTATATTGACCTAACGTCCCCAACAGACAACTAGAAATCATCATCACGTGTCTAGGGGAGCGTGTCCACCACTTCCCTTCCATGATTCTAGGCTTTGGAGGATACACAGTGGGAAATGCCTCCACCCCTCCTTCACAACTAGGGTCAATGCCCTAACATAGACAACACTACAGAGCTGGTTGGACTTGTCATCGAATAATCCAGTCAGGTAGCCTTGCCACCTGTCATTTTCATTTTACTCATGTCATAAGAATGCATATCAAGTAGATACCAAATGTAATAGAACAATGTGCATTATATGTTCCCCATGAGATGTCTTGACCTTGCCTCAATGGAAGAGTAACTCTCGGCTATCATATAGTTCTTCCCCCCTGCGGGTTAGTTCTCATTCATGCATTTATATAACAAAAATATATATAATCATCACATTATTAAGTCTAGTATCCACGTGTCAATTTTGTAGTTCATACTAGAAACAATCATAATTTCACTACGTCATTCATTAGATAAATCATATCCACTTAAGCCATACATGAAACAAAAATAGCTCTGATAAGTATGTACTAGATAAATCTTCACCAAGTAAGTCATACATCAAATATTTCCATCATCAAAATCAAACCTAAGTAGTTTCACATGTTCAACCAAATACATCAATATTACATAATGTTCATAAATAAATAACATGGAACTGCAAAATAAAACCTTAACATAGGTAGCTATCTAAGTCAAAATGGGCATCATAAATGCTCATGTGACATCCTTGTGGAACTCCTCGATAATAATTAGAGTTGAAATATATTCAACTGTCTGTCATGGAAAATAGCATTTGAACCTGGACATGCTATAAGGTGGTACCAAAACCAAAATAATGGCAAGCAATGGATTAATGCACTATCAATTCCACTAGACGGTGCTAGTATAAGTTTCATGCATCTATTTTCTTTAAGACCTTAGTGAATATAAAAGTCTCACTCTTCCAATTTGATGGTTTTTCATCTTCCAAACCAATTAGTTAATCTTGAAAATAAAAGACTCAAAACTTCAGAATTGTTTCCAACATGATTTTCATTTTTTTTTTTTTTTGCAAATTGAGAGAAATGTCCTCTAAATGTCAAAGGTTCAAATTTATTATATATTTAGTCATTGTTTACTAGTGCTTGAACAATTTCATGATATATAATGCAGCTCACAATATGACGAGACAAATGAGAAATAATTAAACGAATGGAATAATTGCCTTTGCCCTGCTGCTATTAGTATTTCCCTTCTAAATGGCACCACATCTCTAAAGATGCCTACTCCTTTCACAAGTGGCCAGTGACCACAAAAGTTGCGAAGAAAGTTGAGGGTCCTTTTATCCAAATCTAGAGACACATTATTTTTCACGACATTTTTATTCAACACTAGAATAAGGGTAAAAGTGCATTCTAATATTTTCACTGGTCTTTTGTTGACTAAATAAGCTCCCATTATAAAATCCCAAATTCTCTACGAATTGATCTTCTCATTAAGATTATGAAAAATAACTATCACAGTAAGCCTTACACAAGTTCATGGTATTCAATCTATGTTTTCACTAGAAAATTCCACCACCCATAGAATAATCGTTAATGTGACATATAGGATATTTCAACACATCCTAATCTGAATTCCCATTCTTCATAGTTGTTTACTTCTTAAACTAGAGATTTGTTATTATGACTTCCTCTATGAAGAATGAAAAATATACTATCTGAAAGATCATCCTACTATCCGAATGGAAAATTTACTATATCTTTAATAAGAATAATGATAATCTACTATCAACAGAATTAAAAGCCACCCTCATATGTAAAATAGAACTGACTACATTCTTTAGATTGGGACACATTTTGGGTATAAATTACTGGCTCCATTGTAAAGCTATATATGGATGCTAATGGTTCTTGCTGTGCATATTGAGGAAAAGGGGTTAGATCAGGTGAAAGTTTGGGAAAATTTTGATAGATAACTCTGCAACCTATCACCTAAGCTAAAGGAAGTCTATGTTATGCATTGCAACACTAACCTTGGGGCATGCTTCTCGAAACAATTAAAAAAAAAAAGAATCCTATGAAGAATGTGGTCACATCTTGCACTTGACATGTGGAATGTAAGGCAGGATTGTACAATCCATCATATAGGAATCACACACTAGGGCTAGGTATGAAACCTACACAAAGACTCTCTTGTAAACAAGTATATTCCTTATTGTATTTTCATCATGCTGTATCCCCTAGATAAGGCTTGAGATTACCTAATGGAACTCTTACTTGACTTCACATTTTGTTTCCAACCATGATAAAAAGCAAAGCTTTCCATATAGGCTAGTTAAAAACATTGCACGACATTGCCATAGACCTAAACAAAGTTTGGAAAGAAGAAAATGCATGTTCTCCAAACTGACAATGTAAGCTTTTAAGAATCATCCCAAAAGCCTAAAAATGTTAACCAGGGTCTTCAATTGGCTTCAGTCGAGATAGTGAAGGTCATTAAACAAAATAGGTAGGTTATTACAAATGATCCATGGTTCAAGGGAAATGCCTTGATTATGCAAGAACGGAAACAATTGCTAAAACTGGACCTTATGATGAGTTTAATAAATACAATTAACTATAAAAAATTTACATCTTCTTTATATGTGTTAAAAATGCGTATGCATATACAGATCATGCCTATAATTAGGGAAGGAATAGAGTCGATGGTGAATTCTAATGTGTAACTGAGTGTGCGTAAAATTATTATTCTATACAAGGAGAAGCTATATTCATTTAAATTTCTAAGATGCAGCTGAATTCAGAAGTTACCTTTTCTACCAGGGGAACTTTTCTTCCATTGCACAATTAACTAAAATTGATTGAGAAGTAAATAATCTTCATGTTCCAAGATCAAGTTTTAGGTTTCTTTAGCTCAGATATAAAATCTATTCAGCTTTCCTCATCTTGCTCTACCTTTGGTCCACAATAAAGGTATCAACTCCTCAATATTGATGTCAAATTTGCAAAATTATCAAATTCCCAGTGCTCTAAGGAGTGAATCTTCTATTTTGAGTAGTGGAAGGTATGAAAAGGATTTGCAAGACCTAGGTTGATGAAAATTAACTGAACCTTCTTATCTTGAAATTGTTTGTAGAGTGCAATACTTAGGTTGGCATTGTCAGTTAACCTGATGGCCTCCACATGCACCCATTATTGGGAGTGTCATTCCACACTTGAATTTGCAATTCATCAACTGCATGACATTGTCTCTAGAAAGTCAAGATATTACAGATTCAACTATTCAACCATCCTAGCTTAATTCTGAACTTAATTCTTAAAACAACATAGAGATTTATCACCCTTTACTGATTATATCTCATCTAAATTTATCAAATAGTCTTTAAAAGCTTCACTGATATGTTAATATCCATCAAACCTTTCATCCGCAAGACAACCATAGAGAAAAGGATCCAATTTTGATCCAAATCATGACCCTGTGCAACAAATGGTAACAAAATACCATGGTACAAATTTCAAATAAATCCTCAAGAGCACCACGACATTCTAAATCCAGACAATGACAGCGGACCTCTCCAACATTCACTTGTTTTTCTAAGTTCACTATTGCTTGCAAAAGTAATCAACCAAATATCCACATAGAAAAGAGATGAAATACAGACACCAGTACCTTAGCTACAGAATGAAGAACAAAATCCAGTCTAACAATTCTCTGTGAACCTCCAGATCCTCTTAAAGAGGAGGCTTTATGTTTAGCACCTTCTCCTTCTAATTCCCAACGACCTCTAATGGATTGATCATATACCTCCTAGTTCACCATAGGTAATATTCTTAGGAGAGCGGAAACTCAACAAAAATCTATGTAGCGACAAAACAAATTTCCAAAAAAAATGTCGCCATATATAACACTGAGTTGGATCTTTTACTTGCCCTCTTTCTCACGCCCTTGCCAACACAATATATTTTTAATACAATGATCATGAAGGAAAGGAACTTTAGCCTCTGGATCTAGGTTCTGATTCACAAGCACATCTTTGAAGCAACAAACAGTGTTTGTGCCCACATCTAATTTGATGGCAAGTCCTATACCTCAAGTAGGATCAAATCAGCCAAGTTCCATCTTATTTCTATAGTAGCCAACACATATTGAGTTCATTAACACATATAAGTGCATATCCGATGTGTCTAAAACTGAATCACTGCCACTTCCATCTTGCTTCCACCCCAACATAGTCACAACTACCTAAGAAACTCACCTTTGCTTTAGCACCATTGACCTAGATGTCATATGGGTTTAGTAAGTGCAACAGAATCTTGGGCTTATCAGTCCACACAACTGAAGGATACCCAATTTCATATTACTCCCACCCCATCATATATGTTAAGAAACAAACTTTTGCTTCAATGCCAAAAAAAAAAAAAAACACTTGACCAACACATCTACGCTTCTGTGTTCGATATGTGTAATGCATTCATCCTTGGCTATACAAACAAGCAAGTCTTGTCTCCCCACAATTGAAGTGTTCCAACTTCCATCTTTCTCTCACCCAAGCACAAGCATGGCTACCAAAACGACTGAGTTGGGCACACAGTGGCACCACTACCTAACATGGCTACTAATTGGTCCATCTATGCTCTCAACAGGGCCCATGGTCAAAAAGGATTATGATAGGACTCATTTGGGGTCTCAATAACACTGACGACCAATGCCACTTGAATTTTTTGGTTGCTGGGTTAGTGCTTGCCATCATAGCATTCTAGTTCTATCTCTAAAACCAAGAGAAATATACAACCTATAGAAAGTGTTCAATATTTCAATGCTTCAAAATTCTCAGCTCTGTCCAGCCATAATATAAATTCACAATGTCACAATCTTTATAAGTTAATTCTCAAACAGTGAAGCTAAAAGAAAGGTTTTACCCTAGTTTGCAATCAAATCATAATATGCTTGCACGTTCATGGGTATGGTACCTAACCATATGCAGACAATTTCTTGCTGTAAATTCATATCCAACCAAATATATAAATATGGATCTCTCTAGGTGCTAATGACTAGTAATAGAATTTTGGCTGCAATTATCTATTGTTTACTACAAAATCTTATTGTTTACTACAAAACCTTCAATTTTCACTGAAAAATAACCAATTTAATCATCTATAAAACTGAATATTGTTTGCTAGTATGACAGGTATGAATACTACAACAATAAGAAAATGGATTGGCATTCTATTATTTTGAAATCTATGAATGAATATAAATTTGCTAACATAACATATTCAATTTACAAGAGAAGGCAACAACATATAGTTTTCATGGGATTTTGTCAACCAAAACAAAGGGCTCACTTGGATTGTACCTAAATATGGGAAACAACCAAACATAATTGGTACATATATAAACTTAAATTACTCTGGTTTATGTCACTAAAAAAAATAGAGCGTATGAACTTGGTTGTAGTAGGGAAGACACATCATTATACTCAATGACAAAACAACTAATATGAGCAATGCTATATGACTGAAGAAAGCAAAAAATTGTGACTAGAGCATTCACCCACTTGCACCCTCTCAAAATGCTTCATATAAAAATCTATACCCATTGAAAAGAAACCATTCCACTGTTCTGACTAAACTTTGTATTCCAAGATATAGTAAAGGCTCTCAACAGATACAAGACTATACAAGTAGAAAGGTTTGTACCCAACCATAGATTATTTCTCAACTCCATTATCTGAACAAAGTAGCTTCTATCTCTTAAAAAGGGCATATGTCTATTTCACAGGTCAGTAAGTAGAAGACCATGCCACAGATTAGATCAACTCTAAATAAAGGTTTGCACCTTGCGAGATTTGATCCATGAGTCTCAATGCTTGTGACATCCAAAATTAATCTGGATTTAAGGCCTAAGCTGATTTAATTCACTACTGTTCATGTTTATGTTTTTTATGTTACTTGTGCATGTTATTTGAATACCAGTAGCATGCCAAGAGAACATAAAATTAATTAAGGCTCAAGAGGACATTATTTGAAGATATTCAAATTTCAAACATTCATTTGTTGCAACTTACATAAATTACTGAATTCAAGGAAATTTGTGTCTACAAGTGCATTGAATAGCCCACATTATCAGTCCACACACACTATCTAAACCTATAGTGATATGAAGTAGGAGCAAGATATATGTTATGCAATGGGAAATCTAATTAATATCACCATACAGGAAACAAGAGTTTGTTATTCACTAACATAAATTAAATTGTTATTTTATAATTTACTAAACACGTGTTTAAGTACTCTTTATTGTTATTGTAATTTTCTTTTGGTTACATGAGTGTTGTGGAAATACCTGACACGTCTACTTCACCTGTGCTGTAGAAAGCTCTTCTAGCTCCTTTCCACTAGGGCATGTCCTACTGATAAGGTTGAGAAAATATATGGAAAAGGGTTGCACATAACCCATGGATGAAACCAAAAGCAATTTCCTTACTATACAATATTACATTTACCAAGTTGACTAAACAACTAGATAGTTCCACTAATTGCTCTATTTACATCGACAAACATGCCTAGCAAATTGCTCCCAACTAGAAGGCACATAATTTCTGTGAAGAGTCGGGACAAAATAGGGTAATGTGCTTTTATTAAAAAGAAAGTAAACACCTTAAGGATCTACATAATTTATATAGAAGTAGAACAAATGATGTACACTACAAGACAGGTGTAGAAAAACCTTGATTCACTAAAGCAACAACCATATATATTTGATATCTTAATAAGTTGTATAAAGAACAATTATCATTATTAACCTCGCATTACAAAATACAGTTGTTGTTCAAAATACTTCATTCTAATAATATTTAAAGAGTTGGGATTCCTTGCTTTAGAAACTTTTCGTATAAAAATGTTACAACAGCTAATATATTTTCTTATATTTCCTTTTAAGATTTCTCAATTTATAAAGATGACATGAGATTCTCGATCTCCAATTACTAGTTGTCAACAAAATATATCAAATTATTTAAATATTTTTCAATCCCTTGAGCTATGGGTTTATAGTGAAAATTCATGAACATCAATAATGTATGAATTTTCATGTTACCATGAACATAAAGATAAAGCTTTAGCGGTTAGAACCTAGAAGTTTAATCCCATTTAGCCATCTTTGCCTCATAATTTATTTTTGGTGATTTCACAAACAAAGAAAAAGGATTGCCTTCCATGATACAACTTAACTGGAGCAACAATAAAATACAATAGGAATCTGGATATGATAGCTTGAGATAGTTATAGATAAAATTATACAGCCACCTACACAGTTATTCGATCAACTAAAGGAACTCCCTCTCAGCTAGTTCTCCGACGGATTGAAGAAAAGATACTTTCAGCTAATAGATAAATGGGTCGAAGTTAACTGACACTCTGCTAGTTGATCAATGGATTAAAGGAATATGATTCTCAGCTACTTATTTGGTAAATAGAAAGAGGGGCTTGGGAAGTCGATGACAACAGGCGCTTATAAATTTTGTATCATCATGGCTTAGGTGCTTATGATTTCCTTCATACCAATGCCAAAGACAGGAACGTAATGATTTTTGATCACCATTTCTTAGGTACTTATAATTTCGTTCATAGCAGTGTCATGATGAAATAAAATAGATATGACATAATTAATTCTAAAGAATGAAATGAAATGAAATGACATTAATATACTCAAACGAACAAGAAAAAGGCAGGTCAATGGGGAACAGAGAAGGGATAATGCCTGGCAATATTGCAAAATCTCGAAGTAAGTAATGATTCTGGCTATCATGATGCCATTACTCTTTCTACGACCACTTTGATGTCTTAATGCACGGAATTCCCTTAGGTTCGATGCTGTTCACCACGACATTTATACAAAACTGATAACATCTTAAATAAAACCTCTAAGCACCCTATAAAATTAAAGGAAAAAAAACCCGCATGAAGGGAAGTCCTAAAAGACAATAGAAACCCCAAAGGACCTCATTATTGAATTACTCCACCGCACAATACAAAGTACATGGTTCGCTTGAAGATATCAGCCAAGGAGGCCTTCCATGACATGCTGCCAATAAAAATTAAATCTTCTTCAAGTAATTCAAAATCCTAACAGATACACAAATCTTGAATTCTGGCCTCAATAATGTCCCACACTCAGAGCTCTTCAGCGTTAAAAAGCTAATTTTTTAAACAAAATAATCCATTTTTCTGGCTTGAGAACTCTTCAAATTTTAGCTAACCCTGACTAAAAACCCCCTATAGTGAGCCCAAAAGCCCAAATTTTAACCCTTGAAATTCAATTTCCAGCCCAAAAGGTTCAGTTCTCAGCCGAAAACCCATTATTTAATCCAAAACATGTCAATGTTCAGCCCTAAAAAAACCCAATTTTTGCAACTGAAAACCCACAATTTTCAACTTGCAAACCCCAATTTTAAACTTCGGAAGATCAAAAAACTATTGTCATGGCGGTCAAGACATCAAAGTATAAAAACCATGATATGCATAGACAACACTGAGACATTCAAATAACTGTCTTTCGGTATTCTTTCGAGATCCAAATTGTCTGTCAGAACACCTCCCTTTGTTGATCTAGTTGATAGAAAATTTGGAGTCCCCAAGAATCTTCTTAATAATTAACCAGAGAGCACAATATAATTGACCCTACAGAGCCTAGATCTCTGCCTTGGTGTTTTTCCATGACCACTATTCCAGTTGAAAAGATAAAAGATATCCTAATATATCACCATTAGCACCACATCCGCAAAGCATATTTTGAGCTGCCTATCTCGTCCAACGATGGAGTGGTTGAAAGCCTTTTCTAGATAATTAATTTTGTTTGAATTGGTAGTTAAGGATAGCAGACCGTGAGAAGCCAATGCATTGAATATATTGAAACAATGACTTATTGAGAGTAAGGTGGAGAAATCATTTCCACATACTCTTCTTCTTCTTCTTCTTCTTTTTAAACGGAGGTTCGTGTCTAGTGGGTTTTGGGTTCAGATTTCGAACCAAAGCTCTGATACCACGTGTAAGGCCCTATCCTAGGGTCTTCTAACATATCTATTTATCTAGAATTTAAATGCAATAAGAGACAATAATTTACTTTCTTACAAGACTTGTAAACAATAAAATTTTTACCATTTACATTCTAATCCTTATAACTTATGGTGAACATTTCATTTTAATAAATTTACATGAGTAATTTATAGAGGAATACCTGTACCGATGGCCAGTGGAGATGCCTTTGAGCTGCTTCTCCTGTTGAATGCTCCTCTTGACTGACCCAACTAGATTTACCTCCCAGCCAGTTAGGAAAAAATTCCTAGCCCAGGAAATCTTCAAAGATTTCCTAGCCCTCTGAGCCCAAGTCCAACCAGATGTAGTGTGTATGTCCAAGATGAATGATCTAGACCAAGATGAACAATATTTCCCTCCTCTCAATGACCCAAGAAATGTCCAAAAGTTCCTAAGGTCTCCAAAAATCACAACAAATCCTAAAATCACAACCAATCCAAATCACATCCAATCCCCAAAATCAAGCAAGACCCCACATGCCCTTTTCTCCCTTCCTCCTTACCTTTTATACCCTCCCTCTCTTTTCCATCTCAACCACCTCTTATTAATGTCATTAACTTCTCATTCATCGTTACAGTTGACTTCTCTTCTCCCAAGTAAATCTGGGAGTACATTTGAAAATGTGATATGAATATAAAATTGAGAAATTAATGGGAGAGGGCCATGTCTTCCTCC
>APFE030760003.1:464037-491250 GCA_000404065.3 Pinus taeda | reverse complement strand
TTAAAGAGATAAGGATGAGTTGTAATTAGTTGGCTTAGTTAACTGAGTCAAGTCCAGTTAGATTAATTCAAACAATTTGTTGAATTAATTGTGAGTTCAATTAATTAATGCTTGCATGCATGTAAGTACTGCTCTCTAGATAACTGAATATTCTCTCATAAATAACTCATGCATGTCAGTTCAGTCAGAGACCCAATTGAGATAAGAGGAGGGGACAATTTACTAACAGTTGGAGGATTTTTCCTATATAGGAAACTCATCCATGCAGAAGGAATTATCTCCTTCAGGTTTGTGCAGTTATTTCTGAGCCAAGTGAGCAGTGTGAGGTGGGAATTCACACAAGTGGAAGCACTAGACCCCAAGAAATACTGCACAAGGAAATAGGAGGCTTGGAGGGCAGAGAAGAAGGTTTGTGAGAAGCCTTTGACTGTCTATGAGGAGCAGTTGGATTGTAGAGAGAGTAGGATAGCTTGAGAGCTGATTCTTTTTGTAACTTGAACATATTTCCACTTGTATGATAATACAAAGATTTGGTTTTTAGGCTGAGGCTTTCCTCAGGTTATTTTTTCTGTGTTATATGTGATTGATTTCTCATTCTCAGTTATATGTGTTCTCATTGATCTTGCTCATATTCGATTAAGCTTTCGCAAGTTTGTTGTAGAAGTAGATCTTGTATTTTTATATAATGTATTGCATAATCTGTTGATCTACAGTGAGAATTTCTACACAATATTGGAGAAAAGGTGATCAAAGTGAAGAAAAATATACAAGAAGGGAGAAGTTCAAAGTTTCAAGTTCCTGAATATAGAAATCGAGTTCTTATCACATCTCAATTTCACCAATGGCATTCAATTGTTTAAGACTCGAGTATGCCATTGATGGCAGTTCGAATTATATAACTTGGAAGGATCGCATGGAAGCAATATTAGAGGATAAGACTTCATTGATCAAGAAGTCCCCGAGCCGATTGATGCTATAGAATTTGCGGAATGGAAGAAATGTGTGGCTAGAGCAAGGAGAATCCTTCTGGAGGAAGTTTGAGACCACATAGTCTCGAGTCTCCATGGGAAGGAGACACTGTTTTTGATGTGGAAAACATTGAAAGATCTATATCAGAACAACAACGATTAGAGGAAGCTGGTGCTGAAATACAAGCTTTAGAAAATCAAGTATGAAAAGGGTGACACGATATCTACATATCTAAACAAGCTCACCACCTACAGGGATGAGCTTAGAAGTGTAGGGATCACGACAACCAATGATGACATGGTGAGTCTTGCGCTCCTCAGTATTCCTAAGAGTTGGCATAGCTACCAAGACTTGGTAAATGGAAGAGAAACATTGCCAGATTGGGAACAACTTTGGTCGGATCTTATGTAGGAGGAGATAAGAAGAAGCACCAGAGATGGTTCTTCATCCAAGGAGGATGAAGAAAACTGCACCTTAGCGAGTAAGGCAAAGAAAGGGAAGGAGAAGGATTCTCATCCCAAATCGAGTTCTTCCCATGGTGGGAAGAAGTTTGACAAATCAAAAGTGCGATGCTTTCATTATCATGAAGTGGGCCATTATGCTATGAATTGTCCACAAAATAAATCCAAGAAGGGTTCCTCGAAGGGATCTGATGGTGAGGTGCTGGCCTCACAATTTGAGTTTGATTTCACCCTCTTCGTGCGCATGGTTTCATCAATGGTGGGATGTAGTTGGTTTCTTGATAGTGGAGCTTCTTTACACATGATCGACGACAAGAGTTTATTCAGTACCTTGGAGGAGAAAGATCTCTAGATACTCATAGCGATGGGTAATGATGAAAAGCATACTGTCTCAGGTGTAAGCATGGTTGTTTTTTAGAGGGAGCATGGAACTCACATTACCTTGACCGATGTCAAGTATGTATTAGGACTGAGGAAAAATTTGGTGTCAATTGCAATGTTGGAAGACAAAGGTTATGATGTAGTCTTTAGTAAGGGAAAAGTTTTCCTTCAACACATCACCATGAGACAGGTGAAGCAGATCGGTTCACGAGTCAAGAACCTGTATGCTCTTGAGGTTCAATATGCATGCAAAGCCTTGATGAGCAAGGCTACTAATGGAGACCTAGTGGTTGAGATGGAGAGTACATTACCTCTCAACATGCAGTGCCAGAAGAAGTCTTAGACAATTGTGGAGGAGCCACAATTAGTGAAGTAGCTTTAGGAGGTTGTGGAGCAGCCACAACTAAAGAAGTTGAGAGGAGATTGAGTAGAGACATCTACTAATGCAGATACCTCTAGTAGGGGGAAATTTCGAGCCAAGTGGGCAGAGGGATCACATGCATCCATACCTCTAGCTCAGAGGTGGGGTGATGTGGAGTGACAGTCCCAAGAAGGCTGGAATAGGGGCAGGATAATTGAGGTACCCAATCTATTTTATTAGACCTTGCTACGGGAGCCCTAATGAGGAGTAGCAGGACTGGCTGAGTGGGTAGAGTAGATGCAGATGGAGCGACAGAGAGAGCTACAGTGCAAGAATCCCAAGATAGTGCAGAGCTAGTAGGCTGCAACAATGTGAGAGGCACGGGAGTGTTGCACCAGTGCAAGATGGCATAGAGAGGTGTGCAATGGTACGAGATGCATGGAGTGTTGTAGCAGCTTAGAGGTTACAAAGGGAGCACCTGTCAGCGGTAGAGGAAGCTTTAGCATCAAAGGATGTTTCTAGCTCAACGGGGAGGTTAGTTGGGAGATTTTTTTTTGTTTCTAGAGTTGCTGGAGTAACAACACTTGGGAGAAGTGTTGCAGAACATTCTAAAGATTTAGGATCGAGTTCGAGTTGAATGCCTTTCTTGTTGAGAGGGAGTGTTGAAAATGGCAACAAGAAATGCTAAAAATAGCACTTCTATAAATAACAGTTCAAGTACCAGTGTTGGACATAGCAACAAGAAATGAAAAATGGAAGTGCTAAAAATAACATTGCTATAAATAGTATTTTGGGATACCTTCCTATTTTAGTTAGTCCCTGAACTAAAATAGAGAAGTAAAAATTCGAATTTGATCTTAGCAGCTATTTGTAAAATCATTAATTAATTAATTCACCATGAGTTAATTAGTTGTAGAAAATCAAACATGAAGTCTATGTGGGGAAATGCAACAATTTATCCATTAATTAAGGAATTTATCCATCACTTAAAGAGATAAGGATGAGTTGTAATTAGTTGGCTCAGTTAAATGAGTCAAGTCCAATTAGATTAATTCAAATAGTTTGTTGAATTAATTGTGAGTTCAGTTAGTTAATGCTAGCATGCATGTAACTGCTACTCTCTAGATATTTGAATATTCTCTCATAAATAACTCATGCATGTCAGTTCAGTCAGAGACCCAGTTGAGATCAGATGAAGGGACAATGTACTATTAGTTGGAGGATTTTTCCTATATAGGAAACTCATCCATGTAGAATGAATTATCTCCTTCAGGTTTGTGCAGTTATTTCTGAGCCAAGTGAGCAGTGTGAGGTGGCAATTCACACAAGTGGAAGCACTGGACCCCAGGAAAAACTGTGAAAGGAATAGGAGGCTTGGAGGGCAGAGGAGAAGGTTTATGAGAAGCCTTTGACTGTCTATGAGCAGCAGTTGGATTGTAGAGAGAGCAGGATATCTTGAGAGCCGATTCTTTTTGTAACTTGAACATATTTCCACTTGTATGATAATACATAGATTGGGGTTTTAGGCTAAGGCTTTCCCCGGGTTATTTCTTCTATGTTATGTGTGATTGATTTCTCATTCTCAGTTATATGTGTTCTCATTGATCTTGCTCATATTCAATTAAGATTCCGCAAGTTTGTTGTAGAAGTAGATCTTGTATTTTGCTTAGTATATTGCATATTCTGTTGATCTACAGTGGGAATTTCTACATGCATGAGCTAACTAGTGCTTTATGCAACTACCTTGAGAGGGAAGTGAACCTTCTTGATGATTCTCTAGTGAAACTAATGAGACAGTGAACACATATGCATACATGACCTATAACTACTATGTTTACCATATGCTTGTCTAAATGTTTATCATGTGACTGACATGTTTGGGAAAGATATGAGCCTAGTATAGTTTGTATATATTTGTGATTATATGATACTTGATTATGAAGAGTTCTGGGTTGTTCTGGGCAGTGGCCTGTAGGCTAGCCCTGAAAATGTGGCTCTGATTTCGTAGTCGTAGGCATAAAACTTAGGATTTTCGACTATAGCCACATGGAGGAAGGTCTGTGCAAGTGGTTGGAGCTTTTTGGCTGCATGCACAACTTGGCATATGTGTGGCTGGGATGTAAGGTCCAGGAAAAATAAAGTTCCAGACTAGGGTAGTATCATCAACAAATGTTGTTTGGTATTTGGCTGATGTGGTGTTCCTGGGAGGTTGAAGAATGTTTCCGATTAGTAGACCCACTTTCATAACCAAAACTTGCATGTTGAATCATGTCATAGTAACTCACAACTCATGTTTACCTGAAGAGCTTGTGAACATGGGTAAATGTGGGATGGGGTGGTTACAGGGTGGTATCAGAGTGAGGTTACAACACCAGATGCTGGGGTAAAAGCGGATTGTTATGCATGCATGTCAGTTGTCTATGTGTTTACTATGCATGCATGTTATTTTTTGTTATGATTATGGTTATGATATCCATGTAGAGCGGCTATGATTGTGATGCTGTATTGTGCTAATCTGGATTGGTCTGTGCAGATGCAATATCCTCCCATGAGATACCTTGAGGTATGCTTTTTATTATTTTTTAATTAGCTAATGATGGCATATTGTAGGACATAGAAGGCCAAGGTATGAAGAGCATAATAGTTGAGTATAGTTCATATGACTCTTTGTACAAGCCAAAAGAGACATTGGTGGGCTGGGAGAGATTAATTGAGAAGTAGGGAGAGGGATATTCTCTTGGTTTGACAGATACATTAAGAAGCTTGAAGGCATAAATTGTGAGTTGCAAGGAAGAAAATGAGTAGTTGATTGAGGCACATAAAAGGTTTTCCATAGCTCAAGAAAATTAATTTGAGGTTAATGCATTCATTATTCAAAGCCTTTTAGATTTGCAAAAGTAGGGACATCTGGGAATCAACCATGGATAGGAAGAAAAGACCGATGGTGCAAATGGAAGCAGGTCTCAGAAAGGGGATAAGGTGGACAAAGATGATACGGTAAAAGGTGGAATATCCTTGGATACACATGTAAGGAGAGCTAGCACTCATGGATTTCTAGCTCTAGTTTTGAGAGACATCATCACCATCACTACCAACATCCTTATTGGAGGAGTGAGAAGCAGTACTTTCCAGAGGAGTTCGAGAAATCCAATCCTCCTACCTTTGATGGAGAAATGAAGAAATCAGAAGATGTAGAAGCATGGTTGCTTGGGATGAAGAAAATTTTCAAATTGCATGATTATTCAGAGAACATGAAAGCCAAAATAGCCACCTTCGGTCTCAAGGGAAAAGAAAATATATGGTGGCAAGTTGTTAAGCATTTTAGAGGCACCAAAGAAGAGGAGTTGATTTGGGATGAGTTTGAAGGACTCTTATGAAGAAATTACCTATCTAAGAGATATTATGATGGGAATACCAAGGAGTTCCATTAACTCAGGATGGGTTCCATGATAGATGAAGAGTATACAACCATATTTTTGGTGTTTTTGAGATATATGATTTATCTCAAGGATGAGAAAGCGATGATCCAAAGGTTTATTAGTGGGCTTCAAGTAGCATTCAATTACTGGATTGAGTTTGATGAGCCTCGATCATTGGAGGAATCCATTAGGAAGTTAAAACATTGTTATGAGAAATCAAAGTGCAAGCCTGACTTCAAGCATGAATCAAAGGGTAATGAGAAGACTAAAAAAAATGGCTCAAGAAACAAGGAAGATATTAGGATGATGGAGATAAGGAGAATGTGGCACCTCATAAGAAGTTCAATACAAATGAGAGAGGAACATGGGTCTTAGCTTGAGGAGCAGGAGCATATAGGTGATGACAGGAAACCTTTGAAGTTATGGTCCCCTGGTGGAGAGCACTGCAAGAGGGATTGTCTATTGCATTAGGATGACAAGCCTCAAATTTATAGTGCTTAGGAGGTGTAAATGGTTGGAGATGTAGGCCAGAGTATTCCCTGTATTTATGCAACAATGGATAATAGGCAAGTAGATCATCATGCATCCATTATCGATATGGAAGATAAGATTTGTGATCAAGTTGTTTCTATTTTGATCGATCCTAGATCAAATTATGGTTATATTAGTCCTAACCTAGTGGATTAGTGCGAGTTGAATAAATTTTAAAAACCCCTGGTTGATTTTCTATGTAAATAAAATAAGACTAAGGTCATGGGACACATATTCCAAGCTACATGGTGGGAAAAACATTATAGTGGGCATCACTCGTGGTGTATTAATGACTATGGAAATTGACAAAGGCATTGGAAAAGGCAAGGGGAATTAATTGACATTTAATTATTAAAATAAAGGAAAATAGGAGAAAACGAAGGTGAAGAGAATCATATTTTCATGCAAGGGAAATTAGAGGAAAAATGAAGGAAAATGATGAACATAGAGGCATCAATAATAAAAAGGCACAAGAGAAACAATTTCAATCTTTTTGACAATTTTAGTTTGAGATCTTGTTCATTCTCTCTCTCTCTCATACACTCTTATACACTTAGATTATTTTTGGAGCACTTTAGTGTTCTCTTGGATTTGGATGAAGACAAGCAAGGAAGCAAAGGGCAAGCAAAGGAAAGAAAGGAACTGCAAGGAGATAGTTTGATCAACATCTACAACTGGATTTCTTTGTAGGTAACAGATTGGATGTATGATCTTCTTGTTGGTTTTCATATGCATGATGCATGCATGCGATTCCTTGGTTATGTGTTGTCATTGGCATGAAGGATTGCCTAGATTGATAGTGGTTTCAACCTTCCCTTAGAATTTCATGGATAGGCATGGTGTTGTGGGTTTTCCAATTGTTTTTCTGATTGGGTCTTAGGTTTACTATGGTTATGGGTTGAAATAAACACTCTGGAGCCCTGAAACAACTTGGGTTGAGTTGCTGGTTCTTGGAGCTTGTAGGTTGGGACAACACTTTGGAGCGTTGTGGTTGAGTTACTAGTCCATGGAGCCACGGGTTGGAACAAATTATTTGGAGCCTTGAGTTAGCTGTGGGTTGAGTTACTATTTCCTGGAGCCCTAGAAAGCTTGGGTAGAGACTGATATGGTTGATGATTAGGGATTTGTGGATCAGTTAGGGGAAATCACTATGGTTGAGGGTTGAGGTGGTTTGGCCTCTAGAATCCATGGCTAGTTTTGTTTTGGTTTAACCCTTATGATCCCACATTCATGCTTGGAATATTGTGTTGGGGTTATTGGAAGAAAGAGAGATTTGGTTAAACTCAATCTATGGTTCGGTGGTACGTGGAAGTCCTTGACTTGGTTGGCATTTTCATATGTTAATATGAGCTATTTCCCTATTTATGATCTATGAGTACTTAAACTAATTATTATGGTGATCTTATGACTGATTTATCATGGTTTATATTATGATTATATGCTAGTTATATGCATGGTTATATGATGTGCTCTAGTTGTGGCTCTTGTTCATGATTCGATAGATTAATGAATGATCGATGAATGCATGGGCTAACGATTGTTTGATGTAGCTAAATTAAGAGGGAATTGAGCCTTATTGATGATTCTCTAGTGAGCTTATTGAATCAGTGGACATATATGTATTTATGACCTAAAAGTACTATGACACATAAAGTGTTTGTATAAATGAGTAATTTGGACCTCCAACTTCCCGAGGTTGTAACTTTGGCATATGATCTTTGTTTGAATACCAGAATACCTCGTTTCAAATATCTCCATGAGGAGGTTGAAAAGAAAATGTTTTATATATAATTTGACACTTTTCCAGTCTCTCAATTTTTCTAGAAAATGTCGTTTAGGCCCTCAAAACGACCTCGAAAGTTTAGAACCCAAAAAACTACCAAAAATAGAAAGTTGGGTTAAATTTAAGGAAAAGAAACTGAAAGGAATTAATGTTGGATCAAGTTAGGGTGATACCAATGTGATCATGTGTCATTGGGTCTTTATAGATAGTTCTGGACATGCAGACCCCATTTCCATAAGTGAATCTTAAAAATTGGGTCATGCATAGTAACTCTCATCTCATGTTTACCCTAGTGAGAAAGTTAAAATGGGTAAATATGGGGTGGGGAGTTACAAAGTCGTATCATAGTGAGGTTGCAATGCAGGACCTCACAGTAAATGAATATTGTTATGCACATATGTAAGTGCTTTATGTGTTCATCATGCATGCATGTTGGTTATTTATTGCTATGGTCATGATATCCATGTATGAATTGATATGTTTTGATGTTGAATTGTGATAATATGCAATGACATGCAAATGAGATAGCCTCCCCTGAAATACACTGAGGTATGGTTTGATTATGTTTTCTATTAGTTCATCTAACATGGTATGTTTGTAGGAAAGAGAAGGCCAAAGATGAAGAGTAGAATGGTGGACTACAGTTAACATGACTCCCCTTGCAGGCCCAATGAGAGCTCAATGGAATGGGATAGGTCAATTGAGCAGCAAGGAGAAGGGTATTCTCTTGACATAGCAGATACACAAGATGTTTGAAGGCAGAAATCAAAATTTGCAATGCAGATAATAGTGGGTTGATTGGGGCATAAGAAAGGATTGTCGGAGCTCAGGAAAAGCAAGTAGCAGTTAATGTAATCATCCTTCAGAGCCTTTTAGATTTACAGAAATAGGGACAACTAAGGATCAATTATGGAGATAGGCAGGAGGAAAAGACTAATGGGGCATATGGTAGTAGGTCTCAATTGGGTTTAGGTTGGACAAATATGACACAATGAGAGCTGGAAAATCATTGGATACACTTAATAGGAGGGGTAGTGCCTATGGGTTCTATTCCAGTTATGGTTCCAAGAGACATCATCGTCATTATTTCCATCATCCTCATAGGAGGAGTGGGAAGGAGTATTTTCCAAAAGAGTTCAAGAAAGCGAAGCCTAATACATTTGATGGAGAGATGAAGGCGTGACAGGATGTGGAAGCATGGTTGCTTGGGATGAAGAACTTCTTTAGATTGCATGACTATTCAAAGTACATGAAAGCCAATATAGCTACCTTCAGTCTTAAAGGGAAAGAAAATATTTGGTGGAAATATGTGAAGAATGTTAGAAGAATTAGAGAAGAGGAGCTGATTTTGGATGAGTTTGAGAGACTCTTCAAGAAGAAATACTTTCCTAAAAGATACTATTATGATAGGAAAAAGGAGTTCTATGAGATAAATATGGGCTCTATGACTGATGATGATTATACTAGAATATTTCTAGAGTTTTTCAGGTATGTGCATTATCTAAAGGAGAAGAAAACAAAGATTCAAAGATTTATTAGTGGATTTCCAGTAGCATTCATAGACATGATTGAGTTTGATGAGCCTCGATTGCTGGAGGAAGCCATCAGAAAGCTGAAACAATGTTATGAACTGTCAAAGTGCAAGTCGAATTCTAAGCAAGATTGGAAAGAGAGTGAGAAGAATAAAGGAAAGTGGGCTAAGAAGAGAGGAAGACTCCAAGATGAAGGTGGTAAGGATAATGTAGTGCTTGATCCAAGGGATCAGTAAAGTGCTCAAAATTCAAAGCGTTCAAAAGTGCTTGAAACCTATACCAGAGCGTAGATCTCAATGACCTAAATCCAATGCAACTTGAATCGCTCAAAACTGATACCATATGCTCCCATTATAACGTTTTGATCATTTTCCCAAATAGGTAAAAGAATTGCAGGTTGGATGCAGGACTGCTAACTGAGTAGTACGTACATTGACTGGGCAGGCTGACTATACCTTGTGGGCAATGGTAGGTTGCCAAGTGTCCTATTGTGATTGATTCAATTTTGGAAAGAAATTGATTGGTGGTTGAGTTTGTATGTGGACTAATGGTGGGATGCCATGTGGCCTAGTCATGGGCTACTATGTGGCACCCAGGGGTTAGATAAAATTTGGCAAGGGCTGGCCAAAGACCCAACTGGAATCAAATGCGAGACCTATGGGGCGACATTGCATTGCCTTAACATTAGAGCAAAGGATGGAACTTAACCTATATAGTTCCAAAATTCTATTTAAATTTTCCACATATTTTTGTTGGGGGAGGGGGTCGGGGCTAAGTCTTAGTCCTTAGCCACTTCATCATGCACAAGACTGTAGGCAGTAGGAGCTAAGGGCTCAAGCTTAGTCCTGGCCCAAGGTTCCGGAAACCCATGTAACACTGACCACCATACCAGAGTGCAAAGTCATGGGGGATAGATGTAAGCCCAACCCACAATCTCGTGCACACACCATACGACCGGTGGCAAACGATTCAGAAATCTGACAGGTGGGCACAAAGTTTTGGGGGCCAGCCTTAGGTTCAATGGTGGCTCATGTGAGCCAGTGTGAGGGCATAACAGAGAGCCAACAGGTGGGGGCGGAAGTATAGGGACCAACCCATGATCGCGGAACCCATATATGACCAATGGAAATTGTAGTGGAGGGCTCGACATATAATTTCATGATAGGTGTAGAAAAAGGGAAAAAACTCGGGTTTTATGGCTCCATGGAACCAAATGCTGATAGGGGCAGGTGCTTAGCCCCAACCCCTAGGTGCATGGCCCTATGTGGCCCATGTTTTCCGCCATAGGTCTTATAGGGCATTTAAACAGAGTGACATTTTGCACCCAATTCAGTGTGAATATCACCTGTGTTGAGCAAAATTGTCTCTCAACGCACCCTGGAAAGGTAGAATTCATAGAATGGTTAGTAGTTCAATGCAGTTTGTAGATCAATTAGCAGGGAAAACTTCTAGAGAGCATATATTCTTTAATTTTTGGCCAAATTGAGCCCAACAAGAACCCAGCTAGGGGTTCATGAATATTATGAAGCTATTGGAGACATAATATTTACATTTTGAACATTGTAAATCCATTTAAACATAAATTTTAGCACTTAATGAAAGAGGCCCAACATTGGAATATGGACCAGGAGATGTAGCCCTAGAGAGGGGTGAACTCCTTTATCATTTTTGTTGTTATGTGTTTATGATATGGTATATTTGTCTCTATTTGTGTTGTTTTTTTTGTAAGCTTGGTAGGACTAAATTTTCATCATGTCCAACTTCTCACCCCAATCGAGGGGGATAACACAAGATTTGAACCCAATACTTTTGGTTCAGTGAGACTTTATTTCCACAACCATTGCCAATTGAGCTACCCCAAGTGGACATCTCTGTTTATGCTGTTAAGTAAGTTTAACAACCATTATTTTATGTGTTTTTTAAAGTGATCCATTGTCTAAAATACATAAAATTTTACTTGCAATTTTCCATCACCTTCAAGTTAGCATAACATATCAGTTTGGTATCAGAGCTCAAGGTTATTTTGAAGGTTTGATTTTGTTTGCAGGTGCTTTTTGATGCTTAAAAGGTTGAAGCTTAAAAGAGGAGAAGGAAAACTTGTGGAGCTAAGGTCTCAAATTGTTTTAAGGAGAACACTCATACCTCAAGCTTCACTAGTCATGACACATGAAGAAGGTCCTGAAGGGATGTCTAAAGATGAAAGGACATTCAAAAAAACTTTCTTTGAAATGGTAAAAATTCTTTATGAGGAAATGAACTCAAGTTTGCAAGGAGAGAGATAAAAACCTCCAAAATGTTGGGCTGTGTTATATTCTTTCCACAACTACCCCACACACGAGGGGGTCATAAGGGGGGTGTAAGCACCCCCTGTATGTTGTGTTGGGTGCTAAGAAGGGGGGCAGTAGCCCCCTTGCAAGGGGTTCAGGGCAGTGCCCTAGAAATTTTTTTTGGACCTTATACTAGGTGGGCAGACCTACCCATGGTTTTTTGCATCAATTTCTCACATGGTTTTGGGCATGATGGTTTTTATCCGTGGTATTTTGTAGAACCGGTGAAAGAAACTATGATTATGTTCTAATCCAGGTTTAATGGATTGGGGTTTATGGATGCTTCGACATATATATATATATATATTAGATATATATATATCTATATATATATATATATTATATATATATAATATATATATATATAATATATATATATATATATATATATATATATATATATAATATTATATATTATATATATATATATAATATATATATATTATTATATATATATATTGTAATAATGAAAGGAACATAATGAAAAATCAATCTTGTAGTCTCAGTTTTAGGATCCAGGGAAAAATCTCTATGTATATCTGGTTTATGTTTTATGCTCTTGCCATTGTTTATTTTCCTGTTTTTAGAATTCATATACAAGTAATTTTTGTACAGGGTTAAAACCTACACAAAAGGAGATGGAGGGAAAGGAGACAAACCTCCAAAATAGAATGGAGGAAATGGTGACAAGCCACCAAATTCACCTCCATCCTCATCCTCATCTTCATCCTCATATTCTTCTACTTCTTCTGCCATTTCACAAACACCTCCAAATTCTTCAAAGGGACATGATAAAGCTCCTTTATTAAAGCTTGACATAAAGTTTTAATTTCATATGTTTGATGGAGAGGTAGATGTTGATAAGTTAGATAATTGGATTCGTCATATTGAAGTGTATTTCAGGATACAAAGAATCAAGGATGATGAGACCAACATTCAACTTACTTCTCTTAGGTTGGAAAGTGCAACACTCAATTAGTGGGAGGCCAAAACTCAAGAGAACATGAAGAAAAGTGGTAAGGTTTTATCCTCTTGGAATGATTTTTTTGTTGCAATAAGAAGACACTTTTATCCATTGGCATACATGCAAAAATCTATAATGGATTGACAAAACTTTAGGCAAGCTAAGGGACAAAATGTGAAAAGCTATACTCAAGAATTTAGGAAAAGAACTTTAATTTTGGGTATAGATTTATCCTCTCAAGACACTATACTCAAATACATTGGAGGATTAAATAGTTATTTGAGACACACTATTCTCATATTTAACCCTACAAAACTAGATGAAGTTTGTGTAGATGAAACTCATTTAGAAGAAAGAGGGATGAATGTTTCTGAAGAAACTAGTGAGAAGTCATTTAAGTCTGCAGACAAAGGAAAAGGGAAGTGCAAAGACAAGGATAAAAATGATGCTTCAATCAAGAAAGAGGGAAAAAAAACTCACATGTAAACATTGTTCAAAAGAAGGCCATGATGAAGACCACTGTTGGAAACTTCATCCTGAGATGAGATCCAAAAAGTTTAATAACAAGGAGAAAGAAAATACTATTGCAACTACACAACAAGATCTAGGATCTGATTCTGGAGATGAAACAAAAATCATAGCCATGGGATTAAAAGGTAAGGATTCTATTGCAAGTACTAGTTCTTCTAGCAAGCCAATTGAAAATCAAAATGAGAGAGAAAGAATAGAGTTTTTCCATATTAGAGTCATCAAAAAACATAACAAAGTAGATACTTTGTTTGATAGTGGATCACAAGCAAACCTTATTTCAGAAGACATTGTCAAGAAACTAAATTTGGAAACCGTTCCTCATTCTAAACCTTATCCTTTGGGTTGGGTATGTGAAAATGCCAAATTGCAAGTGACAAGAAAATGTATACTTAAATTCACCATCACTGCAAATTTTATTGATGAGGTAACACTTGACATATGCAGGATTGTTTTGGGAAGCCCATACTTATATGACAGGAAATCCATATTTCATTTCCATGAGAACAAGTATCATTTAAAAAAAAATGGGATTGAGTATATTTTCAGAGCACATCACAAGAATTTGAATTTGTCTCTTGCGAATGTTGGACAAATGAAGAGGTTTGTTAATGCTAGATAGAATTTTGCAATGTTGATGATTAAACATAAAGATGTTGATGAATCTGAAGCCTTCATTCAATATTAAAATATGATTTAGTTGAATTTGTTAACACATGTGATAAGATGTTTTAGGAATCTAATGTGTTGCCTCCTAAAAGAGGAAAACAAAATGAAGTTCAATTGCAATAGGATGCATCACTTTTGAACATTGGTTTGAACAAGATGCCATCATTAGAGAATGTAGGGATCAAGAAGCTACTTGACAAAGGGAACATTAGTTCTAAATCATTTTCTTGTGGCTCTACTATTGTTTTGGCTTTGAATAAGGATGATGCATGGTGATGGCGATCACATTTGGTGAAGAGTCAAGCCAACTACAAGGCTAGACATGATAAGAATCATGTTGAGCACATATTTTAGGTTGAAGATGAAGTAAGACTTTGCATTAGCAAAGAAAAGCTTCAAGGTGAAAAGAAATTGAAATTGGGTGAGCCTCCTTTGATTGAAGATTCAAGAGATAATGTTTATATTCTTCAATAGAAGTTTTCTCGCCTGAAAATCTTGAATAATTGTAGCAAGATCCTATCCTTGACAGAAAAAAAAGAACCTCAAGGAGAGGGAATGTGAAGCACCTTCATATGAGGATGAAAGGTACTAAACCAAGCAAAGCCAAATGGGTTGAGACTGGAAGGGTGAGGGAACTATAACATCATCTATTTGTTGACTGAAAGTAGTCTTTTGGAGGTCCAAAAGCTTCCAGTGGGGAGGAGTGATCCAAGGGATAAGTAAAGTGCCCAAAATTCAAAGTGTTCGAAAGTGCTCAAAACCTGTACTAGAGCATAGGTTTCGACGACCTAAATCCAATGCAACTTGATCACTCAAACCCGATATCACATCCTCCCGATATCATGTTATGATCATTTCCCCAAATAGGTAAAAAATTATTGATTTGAGGCTTATGAGATTCATATTTTGTGTAGAGTTATTTTGTGGATCCATTGCATTTAATATTGTTACAATTGATGATTTGAACCATCCTATGTGGTTCATCACAAGGATAGATAAATATGTGTATATGCCAGATCTCAATCAATTGTATAAATAAATGTATGAGAATGTGATTGGATGGAAATGAGAGGTAACAAATTTGTAGGTTGGATGCAGGACTATTGACTGGGAATTTCATACGCTGAATGGGAAGGGTGACTGGACCGGTTGACTGTACCTTATGGGTCAATGGCAGGCTGCCAAGTGTCCTATTGTGATTGGTTTGATTTTGGCAAGAAACTAATTGGTGGTTGAGTTCTTATGTGGACTAATGGTGGGATGTCACATGGCCAAGTCATGGGCTGCCACATGGCACCCCAGGGTCAAATAAAATTTGGCAAGGGTCAGGTAGAGACTCGATCAGAATTGAACGTGAGACCTATGGAGCAACATTGCAATCCCTTACCATTAGGGCGTGGGGTGGAACTTAACCTATATAGTTTCAAACTTCTATTTAAGTTTTCTGCATATTTTTGCTGGGGGACGGGGTCGGGGCTAAGCCTAGGCCCTTGGTCACCTTACCACCCATGGGACCGCAGACAACAAGAGATGAGGGCTGGGGCTTAGCCACATATGGCAAGTTACAGTTGCAGCAGAGGGCTCGACAGAGAATTTTGTGATGGGTGCGGAAAAGGGACAAGTCTTGGGTTTTATGGCTCCATAGAACTAAATGTCGATGAGCCTAGGGGTTATGCTGATGAGGGAGGGTGGTTAGCCCAAACCTCCGAGCGCATGGCCCCATGTGGCCCAGTTTTTCTGTCATAAGCCTTATAGGGAATTTAAAATGAGCACAATTTTGCACCCAATTCAAAGCAAATCTCGCTGGGGCCGGGCAAAATTGTCACTCGGTGCACCCTGGAAAGGAAAAAATTGTAGAATGGTTAGCAGTTCAATGCATTTTGTAGATAAGTTAACAGGGAAAACTTTTAGAGAGCATAACTTCTTCAGTTTTTGCCCAAATTGAGCCCAATAAGAGTCGAGGCTAGCTAGGGGTTTTTTACTGTTCTAAAGCCATTGGAGACATAATATTTACATTTTGAGAACTGTAAATATATGTAATCACAAATTTGAGAACTTAATAAAAGAGGCCCAACATTAGAAGCTGGACTAGGAGATGTAGCCCAAGAGAGGGGTGAACTCCTTTATCATTTTTGCTATTATGTGTTTCTGATATGGTATATTTGTCTCTGTTTATGCTGTTAACTAAGTTTAAAAACCATTATTTTATGTGTTTTTCAAGAACCGATTAGTGCCATACAAGAAGTTAAATGCAATTGACAGAGGGCATGGGTCTTAGCCTAAGGAAAAGCACATAGTTGATGGTAGGAAGCCTTTGAGTTTTTGGAATTATGGTGGAGAGAATTGTAGGAGAGATTATTTGCAACATCAAGGTGGAAGACCTCAAATTTATAATGCTTAGGAGGCACACACAGTTGGAGATGTTGGTCATAGTATTCCTTGGATTTATGCAACAATGGATAATAGGAAAGCAGACCACTAGGAATCTATTATCAAGATGTAAGTTAAGCTTCATGGTTAAGTTGTTTCTATTTTGAGTGACCTTGCATCTAATTATAGTTATATTAGCCTTGACTTGGTGGATAAGTGTGGCTTGAATAAACAAGTGCATACAAAATCTTTGTTGGTGTAGTTTGATACAGGGACCAATAAAAGAGTTAATAATTGGGTGAAATATTGTGCATTTGAGTTGAATGGTATGCTTACATCAACACATTTAAATGTGATTCCTTTGGGATCATACAATATGCTTTTGAGCATGGATTGAATATTCATTCATAGGACTAAAGTGGATTTCTATTATAAGCCTATTGAGTGCATGAATGATGATGGAGAAAGGAGAATCTTGCAGGGGAAGAAGAAACGTACATCAGTGAGAATGGTTACAACTATGTAAGCTAAGTGTAGCCACAGGAAAGGATGCTTGTTATTTGCAATACATATTTCGAGTGATAAAGGGAGGGATGTTAAGAATGAGGAATGATTAAAGAAGTATAATGTTTTGCAGCATTTTTAGGATGTATTTCCTATAGAGATTCCATAGTTACCACCACAACATTGACATTTAAGGCACCTTACAAGATGAGCACTTGAGAATTGGTGGAACTAAAGTTGCAGCTTAAGGAAATTCTTGATAAAGGATACATAAGGCCAAGTGTGTCACCTTGGGGTGCACTATTATTGTTTGTAAGGAAGAAGGATGGTACTCATAGATTTTTCATTGATTATAGGAAGCTGAATAAGGTGACCATCAAGAACAGGTATCCATTGTTGAGGATTGATGACTTATTTGATCAATTGAAGGGAGCAACAATGTTCTCAAAGATTGATTTGAGATCAAGATATCATTAGTTGCGCTTCAAAGAAGAGTACATCTACAATACCACATTCCATACGAGGTATGGGAATTATGAGTTCATAGTGGTTCCTTTCAGTCTTACTAATTCTTCAACTACTTTCAAGTGTTTGATGAAAAATGTGGTGTGTCCTTACTTGGACAAGTTTGTGATAGTGTTTATTGATGATATATTTATATATTCTAAGAATGAGGAAGAGCATGCAGAAAACCTGAAAATGGTGTTGATTATTGAGAGAGCATCAGTTGCAAGCCAAGATAAAAAATGCAATTTCTTACAGACTGAAGTTCACTTGGGACATGTTTCCAAGGAAGGGATAACAATGGACCTGGAAAATATTAAAGCTATCAAGGAGCGGCCAACTCCTAGGAATGTGGATGAGGTCAGATCATTCATGGGATTAGTAGGTTATTACAAGAGGTTCACTAAGAACTTCTCAAAGATTGGCTATCCTATCACATCTTTGTAGAGTAAAGGAAACAAGTTTGAATGGATTGAGGAGTGTGCAACTAGTTTTGAGTAGTTGAAGAATTTTCTTACAAATGCTCAAGTCTTGAAGATTGCAGATCATGATAAGGAGTTTGTGGTATGTACAGATGCTTGCAAGGAAGGACTTGTTTGAGGCTTGATGCAAGAAGAAAATATGGTATGCTTTGAGTCTAGGGAGATGAATGAGCATGAGCAGAACTATGCAAATCATGATCTTGAGTTGGCAACTATCATTCACACATTGAAGATGTCGAGACATTATCTCCTTGACAAGAGGTTTTTTTATGAGTGACTATAATGCGCTGAGGTACTTATTTGAAAAACCCAATATGAATGCCAGACAAGCTAGATGATTGGCTATTCTCAGCGAGTTTGAATTTGAGATAAAGTACATCAAGGACAAGGAGAATAGGATCGTAGATGCTCTCAATAGGAGAGTGCACATGAGTCACATTTCAGCTATGAGCTCTTATGGGAAATAACTGTAGGAGAAAATGTTGCATGCAGGAGAAGCTGATGATAGGTGCCAACAACTGAAGAAGAGGTTGCAACAACAGGGTGAAGGTGACAGGGATGAGGAGTATCACCTCACTATAGATGGCTTGGTTAGATTCAAGAATATGATTTATGTGCCAGATGATAGTGAACTAAAGAAGATTATCTTGAAGGAGTTTCACATCAAGCCATATTCAGGCCACCCGAGATATCAGAGGACATTGACAAAAATCAAGTTCTACCATTGGGAAAACTTGAAGAAAGAGGTGGCTGAGTTTGTTGTGAGATGTTTGGACTGTCAACAGGTGAAATCTGAGTGTAAGCACCCAATTGGTCTGTTACAACTTATTTAAGTTTTAGAATGGAAATGGGAGGTAATTTCCATGGAATTCATTATAGGGTTATCGAGGACATCAAGGAAACATGATTCCATTATGGTTGTGGTTGAAAGGTGCAAGGTAGCTCACTTCATTGCAGTGAAGTTTATGAATTCAACTAGCTAGATAGCTCAGATATTGATTAGGGAGATAGTGAAGTTTCATGGTGTTTCCAAGGAGATCATATCGAATAAAGATGCCAAGTTTAATTCTAGGTTTTGGAAGGAGTTGTTTTCAGGCTTAGGGACAAATTTGGCTTTTAGCACAACTTATCATCCATAGACAAATGGACATATAGAGAGGGTCAATAAGATTCTTGAGGTCATGTTGAGGATGTATGTCATGCATCAATAGAGAAAGTGGGAGGAGTATCTTCTATTGGTAGAGTTTTATTATAACAATGGGTACTATGAATCCTTGAAGATGAGTCCATTTGAGGCTCTCTATGGGAAAATATGTAATACTCCCATCAGCTAGAGTGATCCAGTGAACAAGGTGTTGATTGGGCCAGATATGTTGGCTGAAATGGAGTAAGAGATGCATGCTATTAAAAGGAATTTGAAGTAAGCACAAGGTAGGAAAAATATTTAAGGAGTTTCGGGTAGGGGAGCATTTGTACTCACTTATCAATCCCAAGAAGAGATCCTTTAGGATTGGATCATGTGTCAAGTTGGCACCTTGGTATTGTGGGACTTTTGAGATCCTTGACAGGATTGGAATAGTGGCCTATAGACTTGCACTGCTTCCAATAATGAAAGTACCTGATTTCTTCCATGTTTCATTGCTTAAGAGATAGGTCCAAGATGATGATAATGTGATTGATTGGTTTATATTGTAGGTGGAACTAAAGGGAGAGTTCCATCTAGAGCCTCAATGCATTTTTCAGTAGAAAGAACTCATGCTCTGAAACTGAGTAATCGAGTAGGTTAAAGTGTAGTGGAAGCACTTTGGGCCTAATGAAGCAACATGGGAGATGGCTGATCAGATGTAGGCTTTGTATCCTTCCTTATTTGCTGGTTGAGAAAATGTGTTTGGTATGTGTTTCGGTTTATGGATATGCATGTGTACTCTAAATATTGCAATGAGATTTGCTATAAAGCTCCAATAAATAGTATGTTGTAAATTATACATCAAGTTGTGTTATAAAGATCGAATACACAGTATGGTGCTCATGGTTTTAGCAGTTTGGTTTGACTTAAATGCTGCATAGAGCTATGTTATAAATATCTATGGGAAACATGTTCTGCTAGTTATAAGCATCATTAAACAACCCCTAGTTGATTTTCTATGTAAATAAGATAAGACCAAGGTCATGGGAGATGTATTCCAAGATGAATGGTGGGAAAAACATTATAGTGGGCATCACTTGTGGTTTATTAATGACTATGGAAATTTTCAAGGGAAAGAGGCATTAATTGGAATTCAATTATGAAAATAAAGGAAAATAGGAGAAAAGACAAGTGAAGAGACACAAATTTGCATGTAAGGGAAATCAGAGGAAAAATGAAGAAACATGAAGAAAACAGAGGCATCAATAATAAAAAGGCATCAGAGAAATTATTTCTAGATTTTTTGACAATATTGGTTAGAGGCTTTGTTCATTCTCTCTCTCTCTCTCACATACACTCTTGCACACTTAAAGTATTCTTGGAGCACTCTAGCATTCTCCTAGATTTGGAAGAAGATAAGGATGTTTAACAAATGGAAAGCAAAGGAAAGCAAGGAAGTGCAATGAGACAATTGGATCAACAACTACAACTAGGTTACTTTGCAAGTAATAGGTTTCACATATGATCTCCTTATTGGTTTTTGGATGCATAATTCATGCATGTGTTTCATTGGTTATGTGTTTTCATTGGCACAGAGGATTGCCTATATTGGCAGTGGTTTCAACCTTGCCTTTCCATTTCCTAGATAAACATGGTGTTGTGGGTTTTCCACTTGTTTTTATGATTGGCTCTCATGTTTACTATGGATGTGGGTTGGAAAAAACTTTTTGGATCCTGAAATAACTTGGGTTGAGTTACGTTTTCCTTGAGCCTGCAGGTTGGAACAAACACTTTGGATCCTTGTGGTGTGAGTTACTAGTCCCTGGAGCCGTGGGTTGGAAAAAATTCTCTACAACCTTGAGTTATCTGTGGGTTGAGTTACTAGTTCCTGGAGCCCTGGACAACTTGGGTAGAGACCGATATGGTTGATGATTAGTGATTTTTGGACTGGTTAGGTGAAATCACTATGGTTGAGGGTTGAGGTGGTTTGGCCTCTAGAAGCCCTGACTGGTTTTGTTTTGGTTTAACCCTTATGATCTCACATTCATGCTTGAAATCTTGTAACAACCCATGGTTGATTTCCTATGTAAATAAATAAAATAATAACCAAGGTAATGGGACACATATTCCAAATTGAATATTGGGAAAAACATAGTGATGGGGATTATTAGTGATTAATAAATGGCTATGGAATTTTGAAAAGGCATTGGCAAAGACAAAGTGGCATTAATTGACATTTTATTTATGAAAATAATGGAAAATAGGAGAAAAGGGAGATGAAAGGTCACAAAATTTCATGAGGAGGAAATTAAAGGAAAAATAGAGGAAAATGGAGGCCTCAATGATAAAAAGGCTTCTGAGGATCATTTCACAATTTTTGACAGTTCTATGGTGGAGCTCTCTCTTTATTCTCTCTCTCATACTCTTGCATAGTTAGAGAAATCTTGGAGCATTTCTTGGAGAATGCTTGGAGCACTCTAGTTTTCATTGGATTTGGAGAAGGAAGGCAAAGAAAAGTGAGAAAGTGCAAGGGAATAGGTGGATCAACAACTACAATGGGATTGATTCACAGTTAGCATGTTTCATGTGTGATTTTCCTTGTTGATTATGGATGCATGGTATATGCATTCTATTATCTGGTTATTATTTGTCATTAGCATGAAGGATTATTTGGATTGATAGTGGTTTTGCCTAACCTTTCCATTTCTTAGATAGCCATGGCGTTATGGGATTTTCCATTTGATTGTTTTCTGGTTGGTGCTCATAATTCGTTATAGTTGTGGGTTGGAACAAATGCTCTAGAAGCCCTATAACAACTTGGTTTGAGTTATTAGTCCTGGAGAATAGGTTGGACAAACACTTTAGAGCCATTGATGGGTTGAGCTACTAGTCCTGCAGTTGGTTTGGACAAACACTCTGGAGCCCTGGAGGGCTGTGGGTTGAGTTACTGGTTCTTGGAGCCCTGGATAACTAGGTAAAGACCGATATGGTTGGTGTTAGTGATGTCTAATCATGAGGTAGAATCCTTGGTTTAGAGTTGAGGTGGTTTGGCTTATAGAAGCCTTGGTTTGGTTTTGTTTGGTTTATTCCATGAGATCCCACATTTATTTTTGGAATATGATGGGGGGGTGATTGGGTGAAAGAGAGATTTGGTTCAGCCCAATATATGGTCAGGTGGTACAAGGAAGTCACTAACTTGGTTAAATTTTGCATATGTTAATAAGATCTCTTTTCCTCTTATATTTTCATGATTAATTGTACTTGTTATTATGCGGCTTTGATGGTTGTTCTATCATAGTTATTATTATGGTTTTATGCTAGTTATAAGTATAGTTTCATAACAAGTTCTAACTATGGCTCTTGATATGTTTTTCTTGTTGATGAATGGTTTACGAGTGCATGCGGTAATAGATGTTATTGCAGGTATTGTGAAAGGAAATTAGACCTTCTTTATGATTCTGAGATAAGTATCATACCTGCATTTTTAAATATGCATTCATGACCTGTAGATTACATGTACTCAACATTTTTGACAAAATGATTGTCATGGTTAAGCCTGGTTAGGTCAAGTCCTTGATCAAGTTTGACATGAATAGCTTTGTCCTGGTGTGTTTTATCATTTTGTAAATTCTCACCAAGTTCTAGGTAGTGGTTTGGAGGCTAGCCTTAAATGGTGGCTCAGAATCCAGGACTGCTACTTATGAAAGCATAGTTAGCGATCAAACGAGAAAATGAACTGGTACCCGTTTTTTTGAGATAGAAAAAAATCACTCGATTTTGAAAATTGGTGATGCCAGAATACACTTTTTTTTAGCATATTTTTGACACTTTAAATTTTCTTATCTATCAAGTATGAACATTTTTTTTTAGATGTTAGTGATTTTCATGATGATTTTCATAAGTGCTCATGCAACATCAACCCCTTTTTTTAGAGGGTTGATTTTTGACACCTTAAATTTTCTAATGCCTTTTTCTTCCTGTAAGATTTTTTATTTTTTATTTTTTTTTTTTTTTTTTTTTTTTAAAGTGTTTTTTTGTGTTTTTGTGTCTTCATTTTTCTTTTTTTAATTTTGTTTGTATGAAATCTTAATTTTTTCGCGTAGTTAAAATAATAAAAGTTTGTTCAATATTTTAAAGTTACTGTTTTCTATATGTTTATGTAATGCTAATTAATAGTTCAATAGACATCAAATAATTGTCACTAAAACACAATAATTTTAAACATTTGACAAAAAAAACACATTTTCTATATAAATATAATGAAAAAAATACACATTTTCAGATTTTTTGTCAAAAATGACATGTCAAATAAATGATTTTTATGGGAAAATCCTAACAAAAAAACTGAAAAAAAATAGCATTTTTCATGAATTTTATGTGAAAAAATAATAGTAATCACAGGTTTTTTACCAAAAAAAATGATTCACATAAAAATTAAAGTGAAAATCAGATTATACAAATATTCAACATATAACAACAATAATCAAATGTTCATTCTTCTCATAAAATCTCAAAGTCAAAACGTTACAAGTAAAACTAATGAAGATCTCTCAAAATTGAGTTTGATTTGCAATCATAACTTAAATGTCATCAAGAATATCATATAATCCATGTTCATCGTCTTCTTCAGCTTCATTATTTTCTTCTTCTACAATATTTCCTGCTTGAGTTTCCTCATTTTCCTCTTCTATTGGATCTTTCATGTTTGCAAATCTCCCAAAGTGTCCTTTAGCAATCATTCCATATAATGGTGGTTGAGGTTCCTTTGCCTTTTTTTCCACACGCGATTCATTAAAATCTCCTTTCCTCAAACAAAATTCTTGCATTGCATCTAGAAGAAATTGAAGTGCAATAATTCTTTGTTAAATAAAATTGCATTGTCGTGGGTCTCTTTAAATCACAATGCAATTTCTTCCTTTTTGTAAGCAACATGCTAGTATTGTACTTAATCATCAAGCAAAAAACCAATAAGTAAGTAAATTAGTATAAACACATAAAAAAATAAAATAAAATATTAAAATTCAATTTTATATAATAAAACTTACCTGAACCTGAAAATAAATCCAAAACCCAATCTCCTTCATTTGAACATAAATCTATAACATAGTTAATCAATGTTTGTGGTTTTTAATAAATGTTAACTATCTCTCCTTTTGCATATTTATCCTCATATGTTAAATTTTTTACGACAACATCATGAACCAATACTTAGCTATGACTCTTTCCATCTACTTGGTTCAGAAGAATGGACTTATAGTTATAATATTTTGCCCAACATTCAACATGGATGAATTCACAGTCACTTGTAATTGACTGATCTCTAAAAAAATACGATTTGAATTTTTCCTGTAACACGACATAGTAAAAGCTCAATCCACTTGTACATAACAAAAAAATTACATTAATCAAACATACAATTTCAATGTCTTACCATGTAAGTTGCATCCTTGAGTTTGATTTTCCCTTGAAGCTTGTTAATAACATTGCAAATTGCGTGTCTGAAAGAAATGTCACAAATCTCCATAGTGGTGATGTTGTGACTTCCTGAAAGCCCGTAACCACTTTATTAAAATCTTGATAAATGTAAGGATCACTGTCATATTCAATGTTTGGGAAATTGAAACCATGAGGAATGTCTGTAATAACCAGGGCATATTCCCTTTTAGGTATGCTTTTTGCAATGTCTTCACAGTCACCTTGTATTATTTGATATTGGATAGTGTCCAACCCATTCCAAATGAAATGAGTAAGAGTAGGATCAAGTTCAACATTCCTAAGATGTTGCTTTCTCAGCCTTTCCAACTTAATTTTTTCAATGAAACTTTTGAAAGTATTTGGTACTCCATTCGCATCCTTCTTCGACATCTTTAATGAAATAAATAAATATAAGTATAAGTAATATAATAAAATAAAAAATTATATGAATAAAATGAATGTAAAAATCAACATACCTTTTTGAATGCAAGATAAAAATATTTAAGTGTTGCTGTAGAACTTGATTCTGGGTAGTTTAGTACAACTCATTCCAACTCTCTTCATTCAACATTTTAACCATATGTTCTTGTATTTTCATATAAATCTTATGACTGAATAAATAAAGTAAAAATTGTTAATATAGTGATATGTATAACGAATAGTACCAACAATAATATGTTATTTAAAAGAAAATTATAATCCAAGAAAAAGTAAAAGTAATTCAACAAACTTACTTTTGAAATTTGGAGCACATTTCCTCCAATGACAAATCACTTGACTTCAGATGACATAATATTGATTTGACTAGTTTGTCATCTTTCACACGTTGCATTGTTCTCCAAGGTTTGATAGTCATATCATCTGGAAGTTGTTTCATTTCAGGACCTGTCTTACTGTTGGTGCATATTATGGGTTTAGACCTTTTAACCTTTTAATTTTTTTATGGAAATATTCTCCCCAATTTGAAAATGTCATCAATCAATTCCCATATCTCCCCTATTCTAAATGGAAACTGGAAAATGTTATCTTTGCCTCTTAATAGTCCTGAATTTACTTTGCCACCTTTTGATTAGATTCTATCCTCAATTTGATAACTTGTTTCCATAGAACATTATTTCTGAAATCTTAAACTGACCTTTGTCTTATCCCACCACGTTTTTCTAAAAATTCATTACGAATAAATCTGTCCCTTTGGACGAAAGTCATATACATTATATACTCATTATCTGCATTATGATCCCATGCCAATAACTTTGCCTCTGTTTCTGTTAAAGCAACATAAATGATGCATTTCATTGTTTCAAAAATATAGTTTCCAGGATATTCCTTGATCAATTGTCTTTTGGTCTCCGCTGAATGGTTCCCTCCAATTACATAATATTTGTAGTCAAAACATTGTGCCCTAGCAAATGCCTCCTTATTGGGAACTTGATTTGGATAAACAAGAACCACATAATCCACCACATGTGCATATGGATTGTACCTAAACAATGTTTTCAAATTATGGACATGTAGGTGATGTGCCTTTCTAATTTGATATTGACATTGTCCTTCATCTGACCTATAGAATTGGGTGACATTAACCTCAAATGTTTTGCCACCATTAATTAATTTATTCTTCCTCAAGTGATTCCGAATGGAACTTTTTTTAGTTTTCATAATTCCATCTTTTAAATCAGCACCTGGTGTTATGATTACTTTGCTGCCTTTAGAACTTTCACTTTGTTCTTCACTGTTGCTTATGATTTTAACAGATTCGCCAATTTTTGTTTTCTTCTTCTTCCTAGTTAACATATTTTCTTTTACATAAATAATCCCCTTATCATTAAGTGGAAGAGTGACATCCATGGGCATTTTTATTTTTGGTGTTTTATTTCTTTTTTCCTTTTCAACAACAGTTCTAACTTCCTCCTCACTAATGGGAACATATTTTTGAGCTTTAGCTTGAGCTACAACTGCCACATCTTCAAAAGAAACATGTTTACCTTTGTTTGATTGACCCACCATATGGATTCTTTGTTGATCCCCTACATGCACCATTGCAGTGTCATGGATTGTTGATTTTTGCTTCATTCTCTTTTCTTGTTTTGACTCTATATGGAAATTGTTGATCACATGCATAATATTTAGTTCCATATAATAAGTACCCTCCAACATCATTGAGAGACTCTAAGCAAAATCCTATCAAAGAAAATATAATATGTCAATGATCAATCATTTATAAAAAATTAATGATCATTACAATAATACATTACACATAAATATAAATAAGCATACTTACAATGTTATTTGAAATATTGGATGAGATTTCTTCATATAATGGTGTAGATTCTTAATTTGTTTCATACTTGTTCTTTGAGAGATGATATCTAACCTTTTCATGTGACTTGGGCAATTTTGCAAGAACAATGTTTGAATTCGGCACCAAACATATGTCTCGTATTCTGCCTATCACCTCATATGGTTCATCCCTGTAAATCATACCATAATATAGATAGAGATGTGTACTATTACCAGATTCAACATCTTTAACATGCCATGTAAAATTTGTTTTATTTATTTCTCGTGAATGCATCCATTTAAAAATAATCTTTGGTGCACTTGATGTGCCAGTTGGTCGACTTTTACAATGTTTCTCAGTTCTGGTATGTTTGGCAGTCTTGAAAGCATGTCCACCTGCAACTTTAGATGTTGGAATTATTGTATTTGTTCTAGACATATTCACAGAGACCTTCCTTGATGCCATCTTCTTGAAATCTCTCTCTCTCTCTCTCTCTCTCTATATATATATATATATATAAACATGTAAAATAGTTAATCAAAAAAC
>APFE030760003.1:378457-461854 GCA_000404065.3 Pinus taeda | reverse complement strand
AGAAGACCCAAAAGACTTGATGTGATCTGATGAATAGAAATGATGAATTTTATTTTATAGCGATGATCGTGGGAATGATTGATCATTTCTTGAATGTGGGTTTAATTTTTTTTTTTAGTGAATATTATAGCTTGAGGTTAGTTTTCATTCATTATGGGAAAAAAATATTAATTATAAAAATTAATTTACTTACATAGGTAATGTTAAATAATTTAAATAGAAAAATTATTTTGAGTTTCTATTAATATTTTGAATAGAAACTTGGGTGAAATTTCCCAAAACCAAAGTTAGTTAATATGTTTTCAAGTAAATTATAGATGAAAATTTTGGAAGGAAATATTTAAAAATGGGATTTTTGGAGGGAAATTTTTTAGTGAAAGTTTTTGGGGGCAAGCTTTGGAGGGAAAATTTTTGGAGGTAAAATTTTGGGGGGAAAACTTTAGAGGGAAATTCTCAATCTCTAAGTTATATATTGTAATTGGGAGAGACTGCATTTGTAGCATTCAACATCTTCTGGTTGAACGTCATGGATTCTTCTGATAGTGAAGTTTTTCTTTCTTTAGTATCGACATCTTCATCATGCAACAACTCTATTCATTTTGATGAATGTAATAAGAATTCTTTCACTATGAATAGAGAGACAAATTTTCCACTTGGTCTTAATGATCTAGGAGGATCTTGTCAGTCTAGCATGAGCAGAGTCTTCAATGGTTCATCATAGAAGTGATCGTCAAATGATCATTGGTCAATGACGTCTTGAACTTTATCAGCTTTGCCAGTATTCATCGTCAGCATTTAGTATCCGGTATCTTCAGATTTGACAGTAATGTTATGGTTGTTCAGTAATGTCAATGGTTTTCATGGTGTTCGAAGGATATGGTTTTGTACTTGGTTTTCGACATGTGTTCGTCGTTAGTTCCCTCGGGGTTTGGTTGTTGACATGTGGGTGTCGTTAGTTCTACCGAGGTTTGGTTGTCAAAGAGGGAACTGGTAATCATCATGGGGGGTTTGATGTCACATAGTGACAATTTGTTGTAAAAGGGTTTTCTTATCAAAATGATGTAAAAGTCTAAAGGCTTATACTAAGACATGATAAACCTATCCATAAAAAGTTAAGGAACAAATCTAAATACTAAAACCCTAACACAAAAACCCTCTCTGGCCATGTTAAAACATTACAAAACCTTGTAATACACATAAACAATACAAACACATTCAAATTGTCCCTAACCACTAGCCTACCACGCAGAGAGAAGACTGCAGTGGGCACATGAGAGTAGGTAAGAGTTGGCAGTTAACCGGGAAGAGTTTGCAGTTTAGACTGTAGTGGATATCAGTTGTAACCATGTCGGGGTTGTGACATGTGAACAAAAAGGGTAGTAACTGCACAATCTAGTGTAACCGCAATAGCTAAACCATACAGGGAATGGAACCTTCGGGCGGAGGTTGTGCCATGTGAGTAGCATGATTACCGCGCTGTTAAGGATAGCCACTAGATGTCCAATGGTGGTTAGGTCCTAACTATTCACATGCTAACAGTTCAACTACTCCATGCCTTTACTTGACTGCCAGCAGTTCAACGCTAATCAAAAGCCTGATTTTGGTTTTTTTAGTTACATTTTGTTATACATTAATTCAACCGCCATGAACCCTTAGCCTAAGGTGTCTACTAGTGGTTAGAACAAGTTCATTCATGCCTAAAATTAGCAATGGAGAGCTCGAATGAACCCAAAAAAACTATAAATTCACCTTTTTTTCATGAAGAAGGGTATTAGAGTGGTTTTGAGTTTTGTATGCAGATTCTGGAGGATATAGGTTATTTTGTTTTCCATGTAACAGGAGCATTCAGAGTCAGAAATGGGAACCATGACAGGCATTGGAAATCTATTTCAGAGAGATTTCTTGTGACAGTGACCAGAAGTGCCTGCATGCACAATCAGTCTGGTTAATTTTTTGTGTAATCAACCTCCTCAGATTCAATCCTAATAAAGCGGATAGCCATCTTGAAAGAAGACCCGAAGACATAGTCCATTAGGAACGAACTCCGTAATCAATCTTGCTTTCTGGTATCACTGTGTTTTTTCTGCGTTTCACTTCTATTTACATCTTGCTTATCTTTTAATTCTGTCTTCAATTCATCCCTAGTCGATTCTCACGGTTAAATCACTTTAAGTTAACATTTAGTTCACTGTTGGCCTTAATCAATTCTACTTCAGTTTAACATATGATCATTTCAGATCACTTAATCCTAAGGACAATGAGAGAAATATTGATGAAGGGCAACGAAAAGAATTTCCTGTGAATAGAGAGTTAATTTTTCCACTTCCTCCTAATCCTAAGGATTATGATAACACCACTGATGAAGGGGGGGATGAAGAATTTCCAGAGTCAAAGTTTCCACATAGTCCTAATGCTAAGGATTATGGGAGAAACACTGATGAAGGGGGTGATGAAGAATTTCCTGAGTCAAAGTTTCCACTTCCTCCTAATCATAAGGATTATGAGAGCACCACTGATGAAGGGGGGGATAAAGAATTTACGGGGCAAAGAATTTTAGGTCAAGTTCCACTTCCTCCTAATCTAAGGGTTATGGAATTCACCACTATGAGGCGGGGTGGGGGGGGCAGAATTTGTAGAGTTAAAGTTTCCATAGTCCTGTCCTAAGGATTTTGATAGAAACATTGATGAAGGGGGGGGGGGGGTGTGAATTGTAGAGTCAAAGTTTCCACATAGTATCAATCTTAAGGATTATGAGACCAACACTGATGAAGGGGGGGATAAAGAATTTGCAGAGTCAGAGTTTCCACATATTCCTAATCCTAAGGGTTATGAGAGAAACATTGATGAAGGGGGGATGAAGAATTTGCAGAGTCAAAGTTTCCACATATTCTTAATTCTAAGGGTTATGAGAGCACCACTGATGAAGGGGAGGGAAAGGATGAACAATTTCCAGTAAATAGAGATTCAAAGTTTCCACTTAATCCTAATCCTAAGGATTATGAGAGCACCACTGACATAGGGGAGGATGAAGAATTTCCATTAAATAGAAATTCAAAGTTTCCACTTGTTTCTAATCCCAAGGATTATGAAACCACCACCGATGAAGGGGTGGATGAAGAATTTTGTGCAAATGAATAGAGAGTCATATTTTACACTTAGTCATAATCCTAAGGATTATGTGAGCACCAATGATGAAGGGGAGGATGAAGAGTTTCTTACAAATGATAATTTTAGAGGCACAAATGTCAATAATGTATTTTCTCTAAGTGAGTGTTTCAAAGGTAGTCATGGTGATGATGAATTGAGTCCTCCAAGGGAGGTTTTCAAAAGCACAGATATTGGTAGTGCATAATTTGCTTCTTGTGAGGACGGTAATGAATATTTTCCAAGAAATGATGGTGATGAATTTTCTAACTATCTTCATCAATATAATAATCCTCCTACTGATGATGAAAATGCTTATGCAGATAATAATGAAATGAGGGAGGCGTTGCAAGAAAATATTGTATCTAGGAGTAGGAGTAGGCCTTTTCTTATAAATCCAAAATATTCCAATTATACAAGGGTTAGGAAAAAATATCTCACAATTAGAAGTTATGTTCGTGATATGATTTCAAGTGAATGTTTTTGAAAGGATTGCTTGAAACATATGGATTTCAAGTTTGCTTTGGAGAAAAGGAAGAAATATTTGTCAATGAATAAAAGCATGCAAAATTCATTTTTAGTGGGTTACATGCAATCTTGTTGGGCATCGAATCCCCCTAAGGCATGTTTTGGGGCTCAAAGCCCAAGTTTTGATTGAATCTTGTTGTAAATCTCCGCGAATTATGGGTGCGGGGTGTGAAAGTATGACAGAGTCACAGGGTTGTCCACCCTAGTTTTATAATGTAATGTCGGCTGGATAGACCTACCCATGGTCTGCAAACCATGGGATTGGATAAATAGAGTGAGGCTCTAAGCGTAAAGAAAATAGATAGACATAAGAGAGAATAGAACATGAGAATTCTAAGTGATTGAGTCATAGTGTGAAGTGTGTCTTTGGGTCGTAGGATAGGAGAAGGCTTTGCAGTTGAGTGCGCAGAGGCCTAGTAGTTTGTAGTTGAGTGTGCGGACTCCTGTAGCAGAGTGCACAAGGTGAGTCGAGTCTATAACCATGGAAAGAATCAATAAAGAGAAACTTGGCTATAATTATGTGTATCTTTTCTTGGGTTAATGCAGGATTGTTATAACTTGAAAATATATTATTTATTTACTGCACGCACTTGTATAAATGTTTTATGTTGTTAAGTTTAACTCAAAGGACTCAAGTAGACAAAGAGGATTAAATAACATTGGAATATAAGCAAGGTCTTGGGTAATAGTATAAAATGTGGCACAACCCCTGGATAGGGCTGTGCGAAGGCAGTGTATCAGGTCGCGAGGAATGGGAAGGTGCGCAAAGAAACCTACGTGTTGGGAGAAACCGTGGACCAATCAACCTCATTAGACATCTCCAGGGTGTGGAAACCTGGTTCTAGCACCCTCCCATACTACTTCGGGTGAGACCTCAGTCCGCGCTCCATGGACTGTTGCCGAAAGGGCTAGTAGTACCGATATTTGTTTGTCTAACTAACTCTAAATCTAGGTTAGGCCCCAACAAGCCAACAAATGGTTCCGTTGCTGGGACCAGGATCTGCATAAATATTTCTGATGTCATACCACTAGAATCTGACAAAGAAAGGAATTGAGGAGAGGTTGGATAGAAAAATTCATGAGTTCGCAGCACATGAAAATAGGAATCCACAATTATCAAAGGAAGAGTGGTTAGATTGCTACCTGTATATGGAGATCCACAAAATTTTCTTTGCATCCATCCCTTCTGAGTTATACGAGTGACTCACGAAGCTATCAGATAGCCAAGGAAGGTGTAAACTTGACAAACCTATTGTGTGGACTCCAGAGTTGGTGCGCAGACTAGAAGCATCAGAAGATAGGATCGCACACGTTGTCAATCATTAGAGGGTTCATCTCCAATGAATTCATGGTAGATACTTCAGTCAGCTATAGCGAGGCAGAACGATGCCTCCTCAAGGGATCGCGAGGTAAGTATGTTAAATATTTGAACACCTGGATTAAAATGCTAATGTGTGAAAAGAAGGCTATGTGAATAGATTGATGTTTGGGGCTATGCAGAGTGGGAGGATCTATAGAAATGGAGGTAGCACAAAACTAGAAACTAGACCCTTGATTTCACCTCCGCGTGGAGGTGAAGAAGAACTCACAAAGGTTTCACCAAGAAGTGTGATCAATCTGATAAAGTAGAGAATTCCGTGCATACCACCGGCACCCACACCACCACCAGTTTCACCATATTCACCCCCCGACTTCATCCATTCCACCTTCGCCACCACCACAAAGAAATATGGCTAGTGCGATAAAGCTACTAGTGTTCAAGGGAGTAGGAAAAGAAAATACAGACCAATTTTGGTTAGTGGTAAAAGTGGTATGGGAAGCATAAGGTGTCACGGAAAACAATATAAATAAGGCAACATTGGTTAGTGCTCTGCAAGATTGCACGTTGACCTAGTACATTAGGCATTCCAATGAAAATCCGAATGCGAGGATAGTGGATATCCAAGATGTGCTAAACAAGGAATTTAGTAGACCAAAATCAGAGGCACAGTCGGTCATTGGATTCAAGGAAATCACAATACTACTAGACGAAACCCCATGGGAGCTGGATCAAATATTGAAGTGCACAATTCGTGAAGCGAACATGACACTAACAGATGGCCAACATCACAAATGGTTTGTAGCATCATTAACACCGCATTTACAGAACACGTTGTTGCAACAAAAGTTAACAAATCAGGTTGAAGCTTTGGAGGTCACGATGAGATTGCACGAGACTCTAATACAAGATCCAAACATGGGAGTCCAACAGATTCATGCATAGCTAAAAAACTTGTGCCTTGAGATGCGATGTTTGAAACAGGACAGGACGGCTCATCCAAAAGTGCGCGACAAGGTATGGTGCATAAAGTGCAAGGGCCAGGGGCATGACAAGGACCACTGCCTGGTGTTCGCGAATTACCTTGCGGGAGCCAGACCAATTCCATTGAGACTGGAGGCACAAGTAGGGCAAAGTGCGGCGCTTGCATTATGGTGTGCGATTTTTCAGATAGGAAGGAAGCATGCTATAGATAACTGCCATCTATTACAGAAGTATACATAGACTTCCCAGCAATTGTTCTGTAATTTCTGTAGACCGGTGGGACATGACGAGCGAACCTATAGATGTTATGAACTGATGATGGATCAAACTCCTACCTACAAAGTATGGGTTGAAACATGAGCCCTTGATAAAAAAAAAGGAATGGCACGCACTCGATTTCAGGGGTGCGGATGAGGCCGAGGAGGAATGGGACTAGGAAGAGGTTGCGACCAATTGATATGTTATAAATGCAGAGGGCCATGATATTATGCCCGTGACTATACGAATCCAACATGACCATCATGCTTGTATTGTACATTGGTTGTTCATGAGACAGAGGACTGTCCAACATTGATAGCGATGGTACGTGATAAAAGAGCACTCCAACCTCCCCCAACTCAGAACCTGCAAATGATAAGATTTTAGCCGCACGAGGAAGAAAATAATGTAAATATCGTGCTCCGAAGCTATATTACGATGGGGGATGACAAGGGCAAGCAGCTCGAAGAAAGTACCTGGGTTTGCAAGGATCTGACGAACGAACCTGAATTTGATTTGGAGCGCGCTAAAGAGACATTCATGGAAGCTAATAGGAGCTTCGCAGATGCCTCCACTTTAGGAAGTAAAGACAGACTGGAACCGGAAATGGACCCATTGATGATCACTACATTCTTAGAGACATGCATGAAGCTACTGCGCAACAGCAAGGCTGTGAAGGGGCTGGAAGAACTCATAACTAGATGTGCGGGGACCGTGCCAAGAGAACCACACATAGTCCAAAAGCTCGGAAAGCACACGATGCGAATAGGAAGGGAGATGAGATTCACTGTGCAGATCAGGGAATATGAGATGGATCAAGTGATTCTGGATCTAGGATCGAATGTGAATGTCCTGCCAAAGCAGACATGGGAGCACATGGGTAGGCCTGCGCTGCAATGGTATCCTATCCAATTGCGAATGGTGAACCAACAAAGATCCTGCCTATGGGGAGATTACAAGGAATCACAATAGATATCGAAGGAGCGAGCATGCTAGCAGATTTTGATGTGATAGAGATTGTTGATGACAACAATCCCTATCCCATGTTATTGGGAATAGATTGGGCCACTGACATGAATGGAGTGATAAATATAAATAAGCACAAGATGATTTTTGAGAAAAAGTCACTGCGTGTAGTGGTACCTTTAGACCCTGTAGAAGGATCGCGCTACATAGAACTAGTGCATGACAATGACAACGATGGCGATCTAGACTGCATCTACAAGATAACCATGTGGGAGAAAGACTGGGTAAATCCCACTGCAGATGGTTGAATCCCTTGGGAGCATGAAAGCTCCTGCACATCAGATTCTGATGAAGAGATAGAATGATGGTAGAACTAGTTACACGAGGTAACCACGCTCAACTGTAACATGATTATAAGGTTACTATGCTACGTGGAAATAGAGATGAGACATGCTTACGTATGACAACTTAAGTGAGGTAGAGGATTTCCTGAACAAATTTGAAAAAGAAGTGCCGGAACAACAATGTTTTGACACTCTGAAATGGGTACTGCATGCTATGCTTGCAAGGTGGTGGGGTACACACCAGTAGAGTTTTGAGGACTGGCACACATGCAAAAGGATGATGCGCCTACGATTTGGGAAGCCTCAGATGAGGTTAAAAGACAAGTATGATAGACGAGATGATCCATGAGAACAACTCCCGAAATGGACAAAGGTTTATGGGGAGGAGCCCCAACCTGAGTCGATGCACATGTTCTATCATACCATGGATATTATACCTATGAATTGGTATATAAAAATGGAGCTCCACCATGGCAAGAACGAATGGGATATCTTGCGCGAAGGATTCCTATTAGCCTTCACGTTTGAGGATCGTTGGTGGGAAACTGTTGATGATGCGCTGCAAGCAGTAAAAGAAGTTCTTTAAAATACCCCAGGAGCCAATGGAAGTGCTTAAGCTTGAATGGGCAACCCAGATGAGCTGCGCACTGGAGTGTTACAATGTAAACATTAAGGAAAACGATGAAGATCCACGTAGAGTTAACATTCCAGAAACTAAAGGTTATCGCAAGGTTCAAGGGCCATTGATTGAAGACCTTGACATTACCGAACCAGTAAAAACAAAGCAGGTAAACATTGGTAGGGAGGTAAAACTGAAGTATGCAATGCTTGGTGACTACTATGATGATGCCATGGTGGATAAGGTCATTGAGTTACTCCACGAGTGCCAAGACTTATTCCCAACCAAGATCACAGACTTAAAGGGGATCGTTGGCGATTTAGGGAGGATGAAGATCACCCTAAAACCTGACATGAAGTTGGTTAAGAAGAGGCCTTACCACTTGAATCTGAAGTACAAGGAAAAGGTCCACGTAGAACTAGACAAAATTTTCGTAGCTGGAATCATTGAGCCAGTCGAAGAATCTGATTGGTTAAGCCCTATGGTAGTACAGGAGAAGAAGTAGAAGGGGGAGATAAGGATATGCATGCACCTTTGGAAATTGAAAGATGCCTATGTGCACGACCCATTCCCGACTCCGTTCATAGACGAAGTATTGGAAAATGTCGGCGGACAAGAAGCTTATTCATTTACTGATGGGTTCTCAGGGTACCATCAGATAAAAATCACGCTGAAAGGTTGGAGAAAGACCACCTTCCTGACTGAGTGGGGCTGCTTTCAATACACCATTATGTTGATGACAACAAATACATTGTATTTGGATTGGTTAAGCACCATGTAGTGAGCTTACGCTTGATGCTGGATACTTGCCGATGACACCAAATTGCGCTAAAACTTAAGAAGTGTACGTTCCACATTCCCTTTGGGAACCTACTTGGACATGTGGTCTACAAATAGGGACTAATGGTAGACCCCACGAAAATTGCAGTAATTCTAAATTTGAAAGCACCATGAAGTGTTAAGCAGTTGTGCGCTACCTTGGGACATACAGGGTACTATAGGAATTTCATCAAGAGCTACACCTAGATCACTGTGCCAATGGAAAAACTATTGAAAAAAGATGTCACATTCTGCCAGAATGATGATTGCATGAAGAGCCTGGATGTACTAAAAGAGAAATTGGCCTCCACTCCAATCCTAGTCTTCCAAAAATGGGATGTGGAGTTTCATGTCCATGTTGATGTGTCTTGTATAATGTTGGGAGCAGTGCTCACACAAGAGGGTAGCGAAGGTTTGGATCACCTTATCACGTTTGCGAGTCACAGGTTTTCCAAAGTGGAAAAGAACTACTCCATAACCAAGCGCGAGGGGTTGGCTATGGTATACGCACTCCAAAAATACCGGCACTATTTGCTAGGAGGACATTTCAAGATGTATATAGACCATTCCATGCTAAAATGCTTGGTCAATAAGCCTGTGTTGGGGGGCCACATATGCAGGTAGCTCTTATTGTTCCAAGAATATGATTTTGAGGTCGTGGTAAAGCCCGAATGCTTGAAAGCAGGGCCGAATCACTTGTCGTGTATTGAGACGGGTGAGGAACCTACTAGTTTGGAGGAAGGATTACTTGATGCGTAGCTCTTTGCTGTGTGTGTCACGGACAGACACTTTGAAGATATAATCCACTTTTTGACAATGGGGATTGCACCAAAGTAATACTTAGTCTAGCATAAGAAGGAATAAGTGGTGCGCGTGACGAATTTTTCCATCATCGCGGGGCACCTATACAAAATGGGGAATGATGAGATACTGCAAAGGTACGTACTTGAATTTGAATGATGTTAGATCCTCGTGGAAGTACATGGGGGCACTAAAGGAGGGAACTATGCAGGACGAGCAACCACATAAAAGATTCTTCACGGAGGGCTGTGGTGGCCAACCCTTTACCAAGATTCAAAATCACACTGTAAGACCTGTGATATATGTTAGAGGATAGGTAAACCATCGCATAGGGATGAGATGCCTTTGAATAGAAAAATGATGTTACAACCCTTCGAAAAATGGGCAATCAAATTTGTAGGTCTTATCAAACCTCAGGGAAAAATGGGTGCGCGATACATTATCATCGCGATAGAGTACCTAACTTGCTAGGCAGAAGCGCAGCCAGTCAAAGACTGCATAGCCACCATGGATGCGAAGTTTTTGTTTGAACACATGTTGACTTGATTTGGCTGTCCAAAAGTCTTAATGAGTGATCGTGGTACACATTTCTTGAACGAAACCATTTGTGCGCTAACATAGAAGTTCCAGGTGTATCATCAGAAAAGCACACCGTATCTGTTAGCCTCCTATTGCAATAGGTTTCATATTTCATGATTGACAGTGGAAGTGCCAAAAATGGTCATCTTTTCCATGCTACAAAAAGTTCCATTTTTGAAGGATTTCTCACTTCAGGGAAGGCCAAACAGTTTAATCTTGGCTTCCCTAGGTTTAAATTTCATGTTTTAGAATATAGAGAATAAACATCTATCCAAACTGTTTAATCTTGGCAGATTTGTAGATAAGTAGAGAATCTTGGGTGCTCATCAGCTTAATCTGAGCCCAGGAAGAAAAAAGGGTAGATTTAGATAGGAGAACATCTGAAAGAAAAGTTGTAAAGCTGGGTTTGCAAGTTCAAGTGCACCCAAACCAAAAAGAAGATAAAATGCTAGGTAAGTAGGCCGGGTAGGTAGTTTTGTGGTGGCTGATGATCATTTGTGATCCATTTCATGTTTTCAAGTGTCAAATCTATTTAGATCACAAGTATGAGGCAGTTTTTCATTCGGAGCAGCTCAAGCGAGGCATGTCTAACTGCCCCTTCTTCCTCTTCCCCAAATCACTCACTAAATTCCCCCAAAGAGGTCAAGATCTGGTTGATAGCTCTTAAATTCATTATGTTTCATATCATTTGCCTTGATAAAGATTTGCTTTACTTAAGGAGTGTTCATTTTTCCTCTATAAGATCTATTTCCCCTTTATAGCCTAAAATCTCTATACTTAGCGCTTTCTTGTCATTTTCATATTAAATTCTAACATTAATATGTAAATCCCTATCTATTTCCCCTCTCCCTACTAAAAAGCACTAAATAGCTCCTCTATGTACATATCCCCTCCCTCTGGTTGAAAGATAACCGTAACTATGCTTGGGAATTGCTAAGTTTGCCTTAAGCTTAGCAAGAACCCTCATTTTCCTCTCAAACCATCTTCTAAATGCATTAGGACTCATTCCTATGCATAAAATCCCTTCTCCGAATCATTATAAACCCCTCCGATATCATTTTTCCCTCCTCCGATCTCATTTGCCTTTGGCCAAGTTATAAAGCCTGCCTCCGATCAAGATGCCCCTCCCTCCGACGCGATATCACTGTTGGAGGTCACAGCGAAAAGTATTGGCCCTTTGTTTTAGGCATGCTCCGATTTAGGATCGCCAATAGCGATATCGGCAGTCGGCTATCATAAATGTTTTATGCCCATAAGTCCATGTTTTTGGCCGCCGGCCGATGCGACATCGCATATATATCGCATTGCATATAATATCACTATCACATATTATATCACATCGCAAATATTTCAAAGTGGCTACATACCCCGGTCCCCACCGATCGCTGATGCTCCGACTTATCGGGAGCCGTTGGATCGGGCCCTCGGATCAACGGCCCTGATCTTGTCATGGCGCTCCCCATTTCGACAATCGCAATACATAAAGCCCCGCCCCCATTGGTCCTCCCGACAATGATATTGTGATCTTATCCTGGCTGTTGGATTGGCCCATGCCGGATCCAATGGCCCATATCTCATCTTTTCCACAGTGTTTGTTATCCACCCATTTTTGATGGTTTTCATGTTTAAAAGGCATTTTTGCCTTTTACAAAGGAAAGGGCCATTTTTCACAGTTATCAAGTTGCATTCCTCCGCCATTATTTTGCAGGATTTCTTCATGTATGTTCATATTCAGTCGGCCAGCACCGATAGCATTCTAGAGGCCACGGAAAGCATTTGCAACAGTTATTTTTTCCTTGAAAGGGAAGAAAAGGGGCGATTTGACATTTTCGAGCATATCAAGGGAGAGAAAGTGGCTCGATTCAAGTGTTAAAGAGTATCAGAGGAAAGATAAAGCCCAGATTCAACTAAAAAAGTATCAGTGAAGCGACAAAGAGTATCAGATCGACAATAGCAAAGAAGGTGAACATTAAAAGCCTCCATCAAAGTCAAAGAAAGCGGTGAAGCCACTTAAGGCTCTCAGATCACAGTTAATGCACATCAAAGTCACTCAAGAGTAGTGGAGCAGAGACCAATGCGCAGTTATGATAAATGGCCAGCGCATAATAGCAAAGGACATATTCCTACTCATTTTTGAGGCAGTTGCCCCAGCACAATACTTAGATAAATATTTTATGCATTTACTTCAAGATAAGATAGATTAAAGCACTCATTTCCCTAAGATCTGTTTAAAATCTGTTGTAATAGATATTTTTGGGATATTTTCCCTATATAAACCACCCCGATTTATTGTTTTAAGGGGGGTTGGTTGATAATCCGGAGTTTAGACTTGGGCTGTATACTTTGAGAGCATCTATAATCAAATACTGCTGGAATGCTTCGATGTTGAAACTCTCTGTTGTGTTTTTAATGGATGAAGAGTGACTATGGAATTCCTGTGCTTCTACATGGCTGAATAAGTGTTTCTTACCTCTGTTTTCAGTTTTTTGTGTGCTATATCATCTATGTGCCACCATCTATATAGCAGAAAGGAAGAATAGTTTAGAATTTGCTTAGAAACACTCTATACTCAATTTCTGTTATTTCTACATGTTTTTCTCAGGAATAGTTATGAATATGCATAGTTAAATGATTATGTTTACACTGTTTCTTTCACATATGACTGTTATTTAGGAATTCTTGACTGCTCCTAGATAAACATTCATTCACCTCCCTTCTTTGTTAGCTGATGAAAGATTCTTAGTTGCCTTTCATCTCTAGCCTTCATTCTATCTTTTTCAGCAATTGATATTGTTTTATGTGTAGCTATCCTGCTCTGTATTCCTCTTGTGACCAAGAAAACACAACAGCAAGCCCTAATCCATGGCTCCATGCCCAATGGTTCGAACTTCTCACACTATGCATCCCAATTTTGCTTGAAAACATCATCCTTCCCACCAAAATCAAAACAAAACCCAAAGAACATCATAACTAGCCTAAAATCAGCCTCAAACAAAGCTAAATTATAAGAGAGAGCCCTCTCTGATTGCAGGTAGCCTAGGACCTGTAGTCCAAAGATTGGTTTGTGGTTACCTTGGCCGTATCCCTTAAGGAGCCAAGGGACAACCTGAGTGATAACATACTGGCGACTCCACTGGGGAACAATCTTCAGAAAATTCCAAAAAAGAAGTTAGAAGCTGGCTCCAAAGAAAAAAACATGTAATACCAGTTCAAATCTAGACCCAAAATCCCCCAGTTATATTTGAAAATCCCAATTTAATCCCAAGAAACCTTAGCAAACAAAAACAAGAAGAGTTTGCTGATTCTAGTCTTGAAATAGTTCAACCAAGCTGTTTTTCAAACCCTGTTAGAGTTTTATTTCGTTCAACCCCTACTTCCCCTTGTTCATCATCCACCTCTCCAAGCACCTTTTCCACACCTCCATTCACTGCACATACTCCTCCTATTACCACTGTTATTACTACTGTTCTAGTCGTTCCATTTATCCCTGCTGTTCCACTTATACCTGTGAATATGGCGAATAGATATGCACCTTCGTAGCTGCCTGCAAATCCTGGGGCTATGCCTCAGGATTACCAAACTAAAATCACATATTTTGATGGTACTGGTTCTTGCACAGCCCTGCAACACACAAAGAAAATGTAGGACTATTTTGAGAGTTATGAAATAGATGAAGATAATGTAAGAATGAATATTTTTGTCCAAAGTCTCACAGGTGACGTTAGGCCCTGGTTTAGAGCTCTTCCTACAAATTCCATAGCTAACCCAGATGCCCTTTACCAAACATTCCTTAACAGATGGGAGAAAAAGAAAGATCCACTGCACATTCTAGCTGAATATGATACTATCAAAAGAGGCCCTCAAGAGGCTGTCTTAGACTATTGTGCAAGATTTAACAATGTTTATAATGCAATGCCACAGAACCTCAGACCTCCACTTGATCTAGCTTTATATAAATTCCCTGATGGTTTTGATTCAGATATGGCTTATCAGTTAAAGGAAAGAGCTCCTCAAAACTTAGCAAACATGCACGATGTAGCTGTTAGTGTGGAGGCAAATCTGATTGCCAAAAGAAACAGAGCAAGAGCCGAGAGAAGAACCACTTTTAAAGAAGAACCTCCAGCGTTTGAGTAGAAGTTGGATGCAATTTTCAATAAAGTAAACAATTTTGAAGATAGAATGGGAACTATGGAAAGAAAAACATCATGGGAAGGACAACAAGCCAATACTATCAGAAACCCAAATTTTAGGAAAAACCAAAACCCAAACGTTGGAAGGGCTAGCCCCGACCATGATATAAGACCTCCTTTTCATGAAAACTATGCTGAAGCATCCACATCTAGTGAGCAGATAGAGGACACTCACATAAACTTGATGGGTTTGAAGAGTGAACAACAAGTTTTTCTAACCCAAGAAGACCAAGATGACCATGATATAAATCAATTTCAGACTAAGTCTGGAGAGTCTTTTGACTTTAAACAAGGCTATGATTCAACAGTTTATGAGGTCCACAAATAGTATAAGCTGAGGAAAAGAACCATAGATGTGCCCAAAAATGTTAAACCAAATGATATCAAGCAGCCTAAGAAGATTAAAGGCAAGGCTGCTCTAACAGAACCTGCCGATAAAATAGACCCAAAATTAAAAGAAGTGACCATAGAGGATGTATCTGATATGAAGCCCTCTAAAAAGTAGCCTTTTGTATCCTCTTCCTCAAAAGAGAATGTAAACAGCACTCCTGAAAGCCTTCCGAAAACAGAAATACCTCAAGATAACACTGATAACCAAGAGAAAATTACTGAAAGTGCAATGGAAAAAGCAAAATATGCCAGTCACAATACTAAAACCCAATCAGAGAAAACTTTTGATTTAGAGGCAGAAATTGGTAAACTAAAGATATCTATTCCTCTCTCTGAACTTTCCAAACATGATGTATATAGGCAACAAATCAAAAGATCATTGCACATACCAGAGAGTAGGGATGATGTTAATGTTTTAGATGATCAATCTGAGCTCCTTTTTGGTCCTGAAGTTGATGGCAAATCAGCACATGGAGTTGTTCTACCCTTCTATGTCAGTTTACATATTCATGATAAAGTGTTGCACAATGCTATGTTCGATTCAGGTGCTTCACACAACCTAATTCCAAAAGCTGTAATGGAGAAGCTAAACGTTGATGTCACTAGATCCTACAAAGACTTATTTTCATTTGATTCTAGTCAGGTCAAGTGTTTAGGTTTAATCAAGGATTTATGTGTGTCTTTAGTCCAATACCCCAACAAAACAATCCTAATGGACATGGTGGTTGCTGACATTCCACCAAAGTATGGCATGCTCTTATCAAGATCTTGGGGAGCAAAACTCCAAGGATCTCTCCAACTAGACCTCTCTTATGCCACTATTTCAGTCTTTGGGCAACCAAAGAGACTGTATAGGGAAACGCTTATGAAATATGTGGTAAGTAGTGAGGAAAAGCCCCAAAACTTTCCAATTTACTCAATCCATTCTGATATGGATTCATTTATCTTGTTTAATGATGATAGGTCTCCTCCCACTGATGATAAGCCTTTGGATTTAGAACAAGAAACATGCATAAGTGAGGAATCAGTTGCCCATACCCAAGAAACTATCAAAACAATCAATGCAACCATAACACAAGAAGAACCTCCCGAAACAGAAAATTCAAATCTGCCCACTCCTAAAATGGTTGAAACTCTCAATACTAGTCAAGGGCAAGAAATCCTATGGTATTTGGAGTTTGATGGTTCAGTTAATAAGCTAGGAGCAGGGGCATGAGTATGGACCCATAATACACAAAGCAATCATGCAGAGGGTCATGCTTATAGATTAAACTTCAGATGTACTAACAACATGGCAGAGTATGAAGCCCTCCTTTTAGGCCTTAAGCTAATCAAATCTCTAGGAGAAACAAAAGTTTCCATTCTAGATGACTCCGACCTAATTATTCAACAGATGAAAGGTAACTTTGTTACAAATGACAATAGGCTAAGAGCTTATAGGACTGCTGCCACATAAATACTTGATACCTTCACCGAGTGCAAGCTTGCCAAAATTCCAAGAAGCCATAATCTACATGCACACAGCGTAGCTACTTTTGCTAGCACATGCAAGCTGCCATTTGAGCCCAATCACCATTTCTCAGCTGAAATAAAAAACAGGCCTACTGTCCCTAACAATGTCAAATATTGGCAAGTATTTGAAAATGATGCACAAATAAACAATTTCCTCACTTTACAACAAGAATTTTCAAGCTTAAACATTGATGAAGATGCCATGGATGACCCACAACAGCGAGTAAACCAAAATTATCAAACTATAACAGCTGAAGCAGCAAATCAAATGTTGCACCCAACCATTTTTTATGCCAACAACATTCAAGAGCTGAAGCAAATGAATTTAGAAGATATAGCTGAAGCAGAGGCCGAAGTGATGGATTTAAAGGACAATTGTCTGCCTGCTGGCCTAACTCCATTAGAAGACATGTTTGATGCAAATGATGTCCCCAAAAAGCCAAATATGCAACCATTAAACGCTGTTGTGAAAGACTGTAATATTGGGATAGCAGAGAAGCCCAAAATGATAAAACTATCCAAGTCTTTGCCTGCTGATCAAAAGCCAAAATATGTTGACCTGTTCAAAGAGTTCCAAGATGTATTTGCATGGAGTTATGAGGATCTCAAGTCCTATGACACCTCTGTTATTCAACATACCATTCCCTTAAAGCCAAATCAAAACCCCTTCAAACAGAAACTAAGGAGAATCAATCCTGTGCTTCTCCTCTTGATTGAGAAAGAAGTGAAAAGAATGTTTGAGGCTGGTATCATAGCTCCCATTATATTTTTAGAATGGGTATCCAATCTTGTTTCCACAAGGAAGAAAACAGGTGAGATTAGGCTATGTGTGGACTTAAGAAATATGAACCAAGTCTCCCTTAAAGACCACTACCCATTGCCAAAGATGGACCACATTCTACAAAGAATAGTGGGGTCATCTAGAATTTCATTGCTTGATGGCTTTTCAGGTTTCAATCAAATACTTGTTCACCCGGATGACCAAGACAAGACAGCCTTTACAACACCATGGGGAACATTTAAGTATGTGAAAATGCCCTTCGGACTAAAGAATGTAGGTGCTACCTTTCAAAGGGCAATGGACATTGCATTTGCCAAAGAAATCCATGATTTATTGGTGGTCTACCTTGATGACTTAACCCCTTTCTCAAAATTTGATCAAGAGCACCTAAAACACCTAAGGCAAGTGTTCCTAACCTGTAGGAAATATGGCATTTCGTTAAACCCCAAGAAGTCTCTCTTCGGCCTAGAAGAAGGCAAATTGCTGGGCCACATCATCTCAAAAGATGGGATTAAAATTGATCCCGAAAGGATCCAAGCCATTATGCAAATCCCATATCCAAGAAACATCAAAGAGTTGCAAGCATTCCTAGGAAAGATCAATTTCCTAAGGAGATTTATCCCAAACTTGGCAGAGTTAACAAGAATGCTAAATAACATGTTAAAGAAGGATTCCAAGGTAAAGTGGACTTTAGAAGCCAAGCAAGCATTTGAGGGCATAAAAATTGCATTAACCCAAGCCCCAGTCCTCACAAGTCCTTAATTTGACAAAGATTTCATCATCTTTTCATTTGCATCTGAACACACCATAGCTGTTGTCCTTTTGCAAAAGGATGAACAGGGAAATGAAAAGCCAATTGCTTTTTTCAGCAGAGCCCTTAGAGATGCGCCCTTGAAGTACCAAATCATGGAGAAGCAGGCCTATGATCTTGTTAAAGCAATTAAAGATTTCCAAGTTTACATTTTATATTCACATGTGATTGCTTATGTGCCAAATGCTGTTGCAAAAGACATATTAACTCAAGAAGGCATAGAAGGGAAAAGAGGCAAATGGATTGCCAATATCCTTGAGTATGACATTGAGATAAAACCCACCAAGCTCATAAAGGGACAAGGTTTAGCCAAACTGATGTCTGAAACCAATTTTCAAGCCTTAGATATAAATGAACTGGACAATGAACAGGAGCTGGTGACTCCACAGATCAGTGAAGTTTTTTTGCAATCCCCATGGTATGCTGATATTTGTTTTATATTGTTAAACTTGTGTGCTCCCCCAGGGTTGTCCAAAACCAAAAAGAGATTTTTAAAAATGAAAGCATCAAAGTTTTGTGTCTTAGATGGTGCCCTGTTTTGGAAAAATCATGAAGGAATTTTGCTGAACTGTTTAACTTTAAATGAAACTGACAGTGTTATGAAAGAATTCCATGCAGGGGACTGTGGATGGCATCTATATTGGAAATCCACTACTGATAAGATATTAAGGGCTGGTTTCTATTGGCCCTCATTGTTTGTAGATGTCAAAAAGTTTGCGGTTTCATGCCACAAATGCCAAGTCTTTGAAGGAAAAAGAAAGCTTATGTCCTTGCCCCTTAAGCCCATTTCAACCGAGAAGCCTTTTCAACAATGGGGTCTTGACTTCATTGGAGAAATCCACCCATCATCCTCAGGCCAGCATAAGTGGATTCTAACAGCCACATACTATTTCACCAAGTGGATTGAAGCCATCCCATGTAGGCAAGCCAATGATTCCACCATTATCCAATTCCTTGAAACCAACATTCTGTCCAGATTTGGCTGCCCTGAAAAGATCATTACAGATAACGGTGCTGCCTTCAAATCCAAGAAAATGATCAATTTTTGCCATAAATTTCACATTACCTTAGGCCACTCCATAGCCTATTACCCTCAAGGTAATGGCTTGGCCGAATCATCCAACAAGAGCCTGATTAACATCATTAAGAAAGTGCTGGAAGAAAACAAGAAGAACTGGTACAAAAATATTGTTAATGCCCTTTGGGCAGATAGACTATCAACCAAGAGATCCATTGGGGTGAGCCCATATGAGTTAGTCTATGGCATGGAGGCCAATTTCCCTTCTTCTTTGGGAATCCCTGTTATCAAATTGCTGCAAGAGATTCAGGCTGAACCCAATGATATCCAAAGGAGGATAAACCAAACCATCTATTTGCAGCAAACAAGAGAGCAAGTGTATAACAGAGCTCAAGTTTTAGAAGAGAAGCTCAGGAAAATGTTTGACAAAAGAACAAAGGTTGAAGATTTCTTCATGGGCAACAAAGTCTTAAGATGGGATTCAAGAAGGGAGGACAAAGGAAAGCATGGCAAGTTCGATTTCCTTTGGAGAGGCCCCTTTATTATTTCTGCTGTTCAGGGCAACAACACATATTTTCTGAAGAGTTTGGATTGCAACACAACTGAGGAAGGCCTTGTTAATGGGCGCATGTTGAAGCATTATCATGACCCCTTTTAGATACAACACGGCTCTGTATATTATCTGTACATTAATATTTTATATTTTCAGCACTTTGTTTTCGCTTTTATAGTAGGCCGATAAGAGGGAACAACACAACAAATTTTGAAGGAAAGATCAAAGAAAGCTCCATTTTAGATCTCTGTTTTTTGAAATAAGTCCAAAGAAGTGCTCAAGCAGATTTCAATATGTTTACAAGCACCCAAAAGGCAAGCAGAGCTGTAATTTTTCTGCAATTCAGCTCAAAAGGATACTGCTTATCAGCTTATAAGAATTCAGTCAAAGGCATTGAGAAGAAGGAAAATTTCAGTTTACAGTATCAATTGAAGATCAAGGCATTTTGAACTATTGTTCTTGACTTTTCACAAGGAAAAGCCATCCCCAAGTGGAGCCACTGATAGCCTCCTATTGCAATAGGTTTCATATTTCATGATTGACAGTGGAATTGCCAAAAATGGTCATCTTTTCCATGCTGCAAAAAGTTCCATTTTTGAAGGATTTCTCAGTTCAGGGAAGGCCAAATAGTTTAATCTTGGCTTCCCTAGGTTTAAATTTCATGTTTTAGAATATAGAGAATAAACATCTATCCAAACTGTTTAATCTTGGCAGATTTGTAGATAGGTAGAGAATCTTGGGCGCTCATCAGCTTAATCTGAGCCTCAGAAGAAATAAGGGTAGATTTAGATAGAAGAACAACTGAAAGAAAAGTTGTAAAGCTGGGTTTGCAAGTTCAAGTGCACCCAAACCAAAAAGAATATAAAATGCTAGGTAAGTAAGCCAGGTAGGTAGTTTTGTCGTTGCTGATGATCATTTGTGATCCATTTCATGTTTTCAAGTGTCAAATCTATTCAGATCACAAGTATGAGGCAGTTTTTCATTCGAAGCAGCTCAAGCGAGGCATGTCTAACTCCCCCTTCTTCCTCTTCCCCAAATCACTCACTAACTTCCCCCAAAGAGGTCAAGATCTGCTTGATAGTTCTTAAATTCATTATGTTTCATATCATTTGCCTTGATAAAGATCTGCTTTACTTAAGGAGTGTTCATTTTTCCTCTATAAGATCTATTTCCCCTTTATAGCCTAAAATCTCTATACTTAGTGCTTTCTTGTCATTTTCATATTAACTTCTAACATTATTATGTAAATCCCTATCTATTTCCCCTCCCCCTACTAAAAAGCACTAAATAGCTCCTCTATGTACATATCCCCTCCCTCTGGTTGAAAGATAACCGTAACTATGCTTGGGAATTGCTAAGTTTGCCTTAAGCTTAGCAAGAACCCTCATTTTCCTCTCAAACCATCTTCTAAATGCATTAGGACTCATTCCTATGCATAAAATCCCTTCTCCGAATCATTATAAACCCCTCCGATATCATTTTTCCCTCCTCCGATCTCATTTGCCTTTGGCCAAGTTATAAAGCCTGCCTTCGATCAAGATGCCCCTCCCTCCGACGCGATATCACTGTTGGAGGTCACAGCAAAAAGTATTGGCCCTTTGTTTTAGGCATGCTCCAATTTAAGATCGACGATAGCGATATCGGCAGTCAGCCATCACAAATGTTTTATGCCCATAAGTCCATGTTTTTGTCCCTCGGCCGATGCGACATCGCATATATATTGCATTGCATATAATATCACTATCACATATTATATCACATCGCAAATATTTCAAAGTGGCTACATACCCCGGTCCCCGCCGATCGCTGATGCTTCGACTTATCGGGAGCCGTTGGATCGGGCCCTCAGATTAACGGCCCTGATCTTGTCGCAACGCTCCCCATTTCGGCAATCGTAATACATAAAGCCCCGCCCCCATTGGTCCTCCCGACAACGATATTGCAATCTTATCCTGGCCATTGGATCGGCCTACGCTGGATCCAACGGCCCAGATCTCATCTTTTCTACAGTGTTTTCTTTCCGCCCATTTTTGATGGTTTTCACGTTTAAAAGGCATTTTTTCCTTTTACAAAGGAAAGGGCTGTTTTTCACAGTTATCAGGTTGCATTCCTCCGCCATTATTTTGTAGGATTTCTTCATGTATGTTCATATTCAATTGGCTAGCGCTGATAGCATTCTAGAGGCCACAGAAAGGATTTGCAACAGTTATTTTTGCCTTGAAAGGGTAGAAAAGGGGCGATTTGACAATTTCGAGCATATCAAAGGAGAGAAAGTGGCTCGATTCAAGTGTTAAAGAGTATCAGAGGAAGATAAAGCCCAGATTCAATTAAAAAAGTATCAGTGAAGCAGCAAAGAGTATCAGTTCGACAATAGCAAAGCAGGTGAACATTAAAAGCCTCCATCAAAGTCAAAGAAAGTGGTGAAGCCACTTAAGGCTCTCAGATCATAGTTAATGCACATCAAAGCCACTCAAGAGCAGTGGAGCAGAGACCAATGCACAGTTATGATAAATGGCCAGCGCATAACAGCAAAGGACACATTCCTACTCATGAGGCAGCTGCCCCAGCGCAGCACTTAGATAAATATTTTATGCATTTACTTCAAGATAAGATAGATTAAAGCACTCTTTTCCCTCAGATCTGTTTAAGATCTGATGTAATAGATATTTTTGGGATATTTTCCCTATATAAACCACCCTGATTCATTGTTTTAGGGGGGGTTGGTTGATAATTCAGAGTTTAGACTTGGGTTGTATACTTTGAGAGCATCTATAATCAAATACTGCTGGAATGCTTCGATGTTGAAACTCTCTGTTGTGTTTTTAATGGCTGAAGAGTGACTATGGAATTCCTGTGCTTCTACATGGCTGAATAAGTGTTTCTTACCTCTGTTTTCAGTTTTTTGTGTGCTATATCATCTATGTGCCACAATCTAAATAGCAAAAAGGAATAATAGTTTGGAATTTGCTTAGCAACACTCTATGCTCAATTTCTGTTATTTCTACATGTTTTTCTCAGGAATAGTTATGAATATGCATACTTAAATGATCATGTTTACACTGTTTCTTTCACATATGACTGTTATTTAGGAATTCTTGACTGCTCCTAGATAAACATTCATTCACCTCCCTTCTCTGTTAGCTGATGAAAGATTCTTAGTTTCCTTTCATCTCTAGCCTCCATTCCATCTTTTTCAGCAATTGATATTGTTTTATGTGTAGCTATCCTACTCTGTATTCCTCTTGTGACCAAGAAAACGCAACAGTAAGCCCTAATCCATGACTCCATGCCCAATGGTTCGAACTTCTCACACTATGCATCCCAACTTTGCTTGAAAACATCATCCTTCCCACCAAAATCAAAACAAAACCCAAAGAACATCATAACTAGCCTAAAATCAGCCTCAAACAAAGCTAAATTATAAGAGAGAGCCCTCTCTGATTGCAGGTAGGCTAGGAACTACAGTCCAAAGATTGGTTTGTGGTTACCTCGGCCGTATCCCTTAAGGAGCCAAGGGACAACCTGAGTGATAACAATATCAACCACAAGCCAATGGGATGGTTGAAGCATTCAAAAAAATATTGGAGACTGCGCTAACCAAAGTATGCAACGCGCATTAGAGCGATTGGGACTTGCGTGTACTTATAGTACTATGGGGATTATATGACAACATGCAAGAAACTGATGGAACAGACACCTTTTCGGCTAGTTTATGGCGTGGAAGTTGTCATGCCAATGGAGTATATTGTCTCTAGTCTGTGCATTGCAGCACTCACAGGTATGACAGACCGCGAAGCCGTGGAAGAAAGACTTGCACAGTTGGAGGAACTCAAGGAGGAACGATTTCCGGTTGGATTTCATCAACAGGTGCAAAAGTAGTGTGAGAAGTCCTGGCACGATCACCATATTAAGTTGCACACCTTCAAAGTAAATGATTTATTACTGCTATATGATGGTAAGTTTGAAAAATTCCCAGGAAAGTTCAAAATGCATTGGTTGGGACCATACATTATTAAGGAGGTCATAGATGGAGCAGTGGTATAGCTAGTCAAACTAAATGGAGAGCCTTTCCCAGGAAAAGTGAATGGCAACTGCTTAAAGCCCTACACATGTGGCCCGATTATTTGACTAACCAGCAGAAGTACAATCTTCGTGCTCCAAGGATCCAGACAAAGGCATGGGACTATAAACAAATTTAGGGGATACTGAAACAGATGCAAAGAAGTAGTTCAGACACAGAAGTCTCAGAACAATGTATGCATCAGATCCAACAAGCAACATCTCAGTGCGTTGCTGACCTCCGTGCAGTTCGAGAATAGTTGGAGGGACTTCATGCAAAGATTGTTGCACTGAGAGAGTGACTCGAGGGTGAGTTACGATATTTGTGTTGGGGGCCTGTTGGGCATGTACTCCTCCCAAGGCATGTTTTGGGGCTCAAAGCCCAAGTTTTTACCAAATCTTGTTGTAAAGCTCCACGAATTACGGGTTTGGGGCGCAAAAGTATGATAAAGTCATAGGGTTATTCGCCCTAGTTTTATAATGTAATGTCGGTTGGATAGACCCATGGATCGTAAACCATGGGATTGGATAAATAAAGTGAGGCTCTAAGCATAAAAAAAAGAGATAGACATAAGAGAGAATAGAACATGAGAAGTTTAAGTGATTGACTCATAGTGTGAAGTGTGTCTTTGGGTTGTAGGATAGGAGAAGGCTCTGCAGCTGAGTGCACATAGGCTTAGTAGTCCGCAACTGAGTGCACGGACCCCTGCAATTGAGTGCGTAGGGTGACTCGAGTCTGTCACCGTGTAAAGAATCAACAAAGAGAAGTTTGGCTATAACTCTGTGTATCTATTCTTGGGTTAATGCATGATTGTTATAACTTGCAAATATACTGTTTATTTACCACGCGCACCTGTATAAATGTTTTATGTTGTTAAGTATAACTCAAAGCACTCAAGTAGATAGAGACGATTAACTAACATTAGAATATAAGAAAGGTCTTGGGTAATAGTGTAAAACGTGACACATCCCCTAGATAGGGCTGTGCAAAGGCAGTGTATTAGGTTGCGAGGAATGAGAAGGTGTGTGAAGAAACCTACGTGCAAGGAGAAACCACAGACCAATCAATCTCATCAGACATCTCGAGGGTGTGGAAGCCTGGTTCTAGCACCCTCCCATACTACTTTGGGTGAGACCTCAGTGTGCGCTCCGTGGATTGTTGCTGAAAGGGCTAGTAGTACTAGCATTTGTTTGGCTAACTAACTTTAAATCTAGGTCAGGCCCCAACAAGCCAACAAATCTACACTGGCAGGTTATGATTGTCATATTGGGAATGTGTTGATATGTAGAAAGGCTTTCAAAATGTTGCATTCAGTTGGTAATTTTTGTTTTTCAAGAATCCAAGAAAGATTGGAAAAAGACCCTACATATTATTCAGAAGTACATTATAAAATAGAGGTTGGACCATCAATAATTACTGCAATGTCATGGATGAAAGAATTCTTTTCAAAGCATGGAGAGTGTATGCCAAATAAAGACACAATACATATTCCATAAAATTTATCAAGATAAGAAATCTACAACTTATACAGAGAATATGTAGAAGGTGCTCAAGGAGATGGTAATTTTATTACATATTCATATTTTACAAGGATATGGAGGAACGAATTCAACAATGTTCGTATTCTTAAGAAGACAAGGATGGCGATTTGCAGTACATGTGCTTCTCTTAAATAAAAAAGAGATAAATTTTAAGGGGAAGAAAGAGGTATGCATTCATAACATTATTTTTAAAAATCGGATAGTTATCAGCTATGAAAATATATTTATTAATAGATTTCTTTTATTTTATATGCATATTCCATTGTCAAATCACTTCAAGAGCATCACAATTATCAAACAAGTGAAAGACAAAAATTGTATAAACATGGAAAAAAATGTTATGATAATCCAAATAAATATCTGGGTTTGATAATTGATGGTATGGACCAAAAGAAAACACTTTTGCGACATTTTGTCTGCACACCAAAAAATTTACAGGAAGAAAATTTTATTCAGTTTCACTTGGTTGGCTGTATGGTCTTTAATGAGAAGATGTTTCTAATGGTTTACTTCACAACTTCAAATATTCATAATGATGAAAATATTACCATAACTATAATCCATGATGTGCTTTCTCATTGGTCTATATTCTTCCTGAAGTTTTGTATATGCAATTGGACAACACAAGCCATGAAAATAAAAATCAAGTTCTTTTTGGATATCTAAACATGCTTGTTCTTGTTTGACAGACTCATGACCATATTGATCAGATGTTTAGTTTTTTTCAGTAACATTGAGGAGGAAGAATGTTGGGATCCTTCCATCATTAATTGAATGTATTAAGAAAGTATATATTTCAGAGCCTGTTTTTCATGTGCTGGAGGAACTATTGACATGTGAAGGTTTATTTTGGGATTGCATGGTGAGGAGAAATGCATTGAACAAATTAATGACATTAGCTTCGAGCATTAATTTCGTATAAAAAAAAAATTGATGGAAAAATAGTTATGGGGCAAGAAGTATTCAACTGTTGCAGAATGGGGGCCGTTGTCAGGTATAACATTTTTGAAGTTCTTTCCAAATCATCCAATATTTTCATATTATTACAACCAGTGGCTGAAATCAATAATCCACGAAGGAATAAGAGAGAGATAAATTATTCTGAATGTCTAGTGTAGAAATTCTCACTTTAGATCACCTGATAATGCAATATACTAAAGCAAAATACTTGATCTACTTCTACAAACAAACCTGCAGAAGCTTAATCAATTTTGAGCAAGATCAAATAGAACACATATAATAGATGAAGAAGAAATCAATCACACATGAACATAGAAGAATACTTGGGGAAAGCCTCAGCTAAAAACCTTGATCTCTGTATTATCATACAAGTGAAAATATCTCAGGATTACACAAAGCTTTAGCTCACAAGCTATCTAGCTCTCAGTACAATCCATCACTGCTGCTCATAGACAGAATAGACAACATATATGCCTTCCTTCAGTCCTCCAAGCTTCCTATTTCCTTGCATAGTTTCTCCTAGGTCCTCAAGCTGCCACCTATGTGTAATTACCTCACACGCTGCTCACCAACCTCAGAAATAACTACACAATCCTGAAGGAAAGAATTCCTTCTACATGCAAGAGATATCCTCATGGGAATATTCTTGCAACTGATAGTACACTGTCCCATCCTTTGATCTCAACTGGGTCTCTGTCTGAACTGACATGCATGAGTTATTTATGAGAGAATATTCAGTTATATAAAGTACACTAGTTGCATGCATGCATTGACTAACTGAACTCACAATTAGTTCCACAAACTATTGTAACTAATCTAACTGGACTTAACTCAGTTAACTGAGCTAACTAATTACAACTCAAAGTACAACTCATGTTGATCTCCTTAATTAAGGGGTAACTTCCTCAATCAAAGGGATAACTGTTGCATGTCTTCACATAGACTTCATGTTTGATTTTCTTTAACTAATTAACTCAAGATGAATTAATTAATTATTTTACAAATAGCTGCTAAGCTCAAATTTGAATTTTAATTCTCAATTTTAATTTAGGGACTAATTAAAATTGGAATGTATCCTGAAATGCTATCTATAGGAATGCTATTTTAGCATTTCTTGTTGCTATTTTCAACACTCCCTCTCAAAAAGAAAGGGATTATCTGTCACCCCAATCCTGTCTTTGTGGAACTCAAATTTGCATTTTGACAATGCCATAGTCAAAATGTCTGCATCCTGCTCCTCGGTCAAAACATACTGCAACAACAAGATCCTCTTCACCACACAGTCTCAAAGGTGATGATACCGGATATCGATGTGCTTGGACCCGTCATGAAATACTGGATTCTCAAAGAGTTTAATACAACTCTGATTATCACAATAGATCACAGTTGGATCCATCTTCTGATCAAATAACCCAACTATAATTTTCCGCATCCAAATGGCCTCACATGATGCCTAGCTTGCAGCCATGTATTCAGCCTCTGCTGAGCTAAGTGCAACTGATCTCTGTTTCCTGCTGTAACAAGAAACTGCAGCTGAACCAAGGTTGAAAATTCCTCCTGAAGTGCTCTTCCAATCTAATGGATTCCCTGCCCAATCTGCATTTGTGAAGCCCTAAAGCTTCACTCCCTTTGTCCATCTGTACCATAATCCATACTAATATGTGCCTTTGAGGTATCTCAGCACATGCTTAGCTGCCTTCCAAAACAACTTGGTAGGCTGAACCATAGCTTGACTCAGTTGGTTCACCGCAAAACACAAATCTGGTAGTGTGTTCACTAAATACATCATTAAACCCACAAGCTGCTGATACACAGTAGCAACTACTACGCCTGAAGTAGCATCCTCCTTCCTCCAAATACTAGCTAGATGAGTCTGCATGGGCTTGCACTTCTCCATGTGGAATCTCCTAAGTATCTCATTGACATACTTTCCTTGAGACACAAACACTTCCCCATCCTTTTGCCACACTTCCATGCCTAGAAAGTAGTGCATGAGACCCATGTATTTCATCTTGAACTCTCTTGCAAGGTCCTCCTTGTAAGACATGATCAACTAATCATCACCTATCAATATCAGATCATCAACATAAAGAACAATGATCAAATTCTTACCTTCTACCATGATGTGGTATAGGTTCGCATCCGCTTCACTCTTGGTGAAGCCCAACCCAGTGAAATAGCTGTTGATCCTAGTGTACCAAGCACAAGGTGCTTGCTTCAACCCTTACAAAGCTCTCTCGAGTTGGAACACATGCAACTCATGATCGAAGGTCTCAAATCCTTTCGGATGCTCTATGTACACCTCTTCCTCAATCTTTCGATTGAGGAATGCAGTCTTCACATCCATTTGATGGATCTTCCAACCCATCTGTGCTGATAGTGCCAACACTAATCTGATAGATGAGTACCTTGCTATAGGAGAAAAAGTCTTATCATAGTCGATCCCCTCGACCTATGAGAAACAACGGGCAACAAAACTTTCCTTATGTTTCTCCACACTACCATCAGCTGCTTTCTTTACCTTGTAAATCCATCAGGAACTCACCACTAAATTGTTCTCAGGCCTTGGAACAACATCCCAAACACTATTCCAAACTATAGAGTCATACTCCTCCACCATAACATCAACCCAAATTGGTTGTTGCACTACTTCCTTGAAGGAAGATGGTTCGGTCTCTATACATTCCCCAACAAGGGCCATGTAACTAGTGTACCGCTCAGGTGACCTCCTCTATCTGCGCTGAGAAGATGGTTGTCCCACATTCTCTCTTGCATCCATCAACAATCTGTCAGCTTCCCTTGAGTGTTTCCACCCATCTTTGGAAGACTCTACATGAGTGGATGTCTCCACTCCTCGATCCTCTGCATGCGGCTACTCCGCATCATTCTGAGGCTCCTCCTCCTTGGGAACCAAAAGTTCCTCCTCTGCATGCAACTTGAGCTCCCTCTCAAGGGGTACTCACATGGCCTTTTGCTCGTCGAACTTTAGATCTCTGCATACCACTGTCCTTTGACTGGTAGGCAAGAACACCCGATAGTTGTGGGGTGTATCAGTGTACCCCACAAGTATCCCCAACTCTGCTATTGGCTCTAGCTTCTTTCGAGCATCTTTGGTCACATGGCAAAATACCAATGAGCCAAAGATCCTGAAGTGACTCACATATGGTCTCTTCCTAGAGAAAGCCTCCTCTAGTGTCTTCATCCCCAGTATGTGATGTGGGCTTCTATTCTGCAAATATATCGCTGTATTTCTTGCCTCAGCCCACAAATGAAGTGGTAGGCCTTGGTCATGCAGCATTGCTCGAGCTGCTCCCACAATTGTTTTGTTCTTCCTTTCATCCACCCCATTTTGCTGTGGGTTATGGGGTGCCATCAACTCCATTTTAATTCCTTTTGCTGCACAGAAGTCCTTAAACTCTTGAGATACATACTCTCCACCATTGTCGCTTCACAAGGCCCTTATCTTCTTTCCTGATTCTTTCTCAACCAAGGATTTGAACTCACAAAACCTTCAGAAGTTTTGATCCTTATTTTGCATGAAATAGATCCAGCATCTATGAGAAAAATCATCGATGAAAATAACATAGTACCTTTGTTTAGCAGTGGAAGCTGTCGAAAATGGTCCACACACATCTGTATGAACTCGCTCCAAGATTGCTTCAGATCGACTGTCTCGATCCTAAAAGGAATATTTTGCATACTTACCCAAGGCACAACCTTTGCATGTATCCACTTGCTCAAGTTTACCCTTGGTAAGTCCGGTAGAAATCTACTGCATGATCTTCAAGGCCCCATGGTGCAAGTGGCCCAATCTTCTATGCCATAGCTCACCAATATCTTGGCTTTGCACCAACTCTACTTTGGAACTCAATTCAGCACACTCATTTACCTCTAGCTTGTATATATTCTTTACTCGAATCCCAATCCTCTTGGTCTATCCCGTGGCAATGTGTCTTAGGAACACCTTTCCTTTACTGAAGACTATGTCATAGCCTTTGTCTTCCAACATTGTGACGAATACTAGGTTATTCTTTAGTCTAGGCACATACTTTACATCAGTCAGGGTGAGAGGAGCTCCATGCTCCCTTTGAAACACAACTGTGCCTTCACTAGAAACACGGTACTTTCCATCATCGCCCATCTCTATGCGCATATGGAGGTCCTTCTCCTCCAAGGTACTGAATAAAATCTTGTCACCAGTCATGTGGAATGAGGCTCCATTGTCTAGGTACCAAACACAACCCACCATCGATGAAACCATGCATGTGATGAGGGTGAAATCCAATTTGAACTGTGAGGCCAATGCCTCACCATCTGATCCTTTTGAGGATCCCTTCTTGGATTTCTTCTGTGGACAATTTGTTGCATAATGGCCCACCTCATGACAATTAAGGCATCACACTTTAGATTTGTCAATCTTCTTCCCACCATGGGAAGAACTCGATTTGGAATGGGAAGCCTTCCCTTTCCATTTCCTAGCCTTACTCACTAAGGCTAGATTTTCTTCATCATCATGCTTTGATGAAGAACCATCTCTAGTGCTTATCCTGATCTCCTCCTGCATCAGATCCGACCACAGTCATTCCTAATCTGGCAGTTTCTCTCTTCCATTCACTGAGTCCTAGTGGATATACCAGCTCTTTGGAAGATCGAGGAGAGCAATATTCACCATGTCATCATCGACAGTTTTGATTCCTACAATTCCAAGCTCATCCTGTAGGTGGTGAGCTTGTTCAGATATGTAGAGATCGTGTCGCCCTTTTTGCACTTGATTTTCCAAAGCTTGTCTTTCAGCACCAGCTTCCTTTGATCACTGCTGTTCTGATATAGATCCTTCAATGTTTTCCACACTGAAAACGATTTATCCTTCCCATGGAGACTCGAGACAATGTGGTCTCAAACTCCCTCCAGAAGAATCCTCCTTGCTCTAGCCACACATTTCTTCCTATATGCCGATTCTTGGGCATTAGCAGCTGATGGCTTAGGGACTCCTTGATGAATGAAGTCCTTCAAACCTTTGTCCTCTAATACCACTTCCATGCGATCCTTCCTGGATATATAATTTGAGCTCTTATCCAGGGCATACTCGAGTCTCAAACCATTGAATGCCATTGGTGAAATTTGAGATGTGATAAGAATTCGATTTCTATAATTAAGAACTTAAACCTTTGAACTTCTCCCTTCTTTGTATACTGTTCTCCACTTTGATCACCTTTGCTCTGATACCATGTAGAAATTCTCACTGTAGATCACCTGATAATGCAATATACTAAAGAAAAATACTTGATCTACTTCTACAAACAAACTTGCGGAAACTTAATTGATTTTGAGAAAGATAAAAAAGAACAGATATAACAAATGAAGAAGAAATCAATCACACATGAACACATAAGAATACTTTGGGGAAAGCCTCAGCTAGAAACCCCGATCTTTGTATTATCATACAAGTGGAAATCTCTTAGGATTACACAAAACTTTAGCTCACAAGCTATCCAGCTCTCAGTACAATCCCTCACTGTTTCTCATAGACAGAATAGACAACACATATGCCTTCCATCAGTCCTCCAAGCCTCCTATTTCCTTGCGTAGTTTCTCCTGGGTCCTCAAGCTACCACCTATGTGTAATTACCTCACACATTGCTCACCAACCTCAGAAATAACTGTGCAATCCTCAAGGAAAGAATTCCTTCTGCATGCAAGAGATATCCACATGGGAATATTCGTGCAACTGATAGTACACTGTCCCATCCTTTGATATCAACTAGGTCTCTATCTGAACTGACATACATGAGTTATTTATGAGAGAATACTCAATTATCTGAAGTAAACTAGTTGCATGCATGCATGCATTGACTAACTGAACTCACAATCAGTTCCACAAACTGTTGGAACTAATCTAACTGGACTTAACTCAGTTAATTGAGCTAACTAATTACAACTCAAAGTACAACTCATGCTAATCTCCTTAATTAATGGATAACTTCCTCAATCAAAGGGATAAATGTTGCATGTCTTCACATAGACTTCATGTTTGATTTTCTTTAACTAATTAACTCAAGATGAATTAAATAATTATTTTGCAAACAACTGCTGAGCTCAAATTTGAATATTAATTCACAATTTTAATTTAGGGACTAATTAGAATTGGAATGTATCCCAAAATGCTATCTATAGGAATGCTATTTTTAGAAATTCTATATTTAGCATTTCTTGTTGCTATTTTCAACATTTGGAAGAAATAAACAAATGTATTAAAGATACATATGACTACTTTGATGTTGCTGATTCAGTTTGGTGGGAGTATTTTTTCAATGATCAAGGTGATATCATCTCAATATTAGGAAATGAATATACACTTTGAAGACTTCATTTATTTGGCCTCAAAATATGCCAAATGAACAGGAGGAAAGAGACATTGTTGAATAACAACAATCTCAAGGCATTATTAATTCTCAACCGGAAGAGGAAAGAGAAATATATATTGGTTCTAGAAGATCGCGTGCACAACATGAAGCCATGGAAGACCTTTATAGGGGTTCTGTGCAGGGCGTTAAGGAGGGTTGCATGCTAGTAGTATTAGTAGATGGAGATCCACTTGGCTATCCATTTTGGGTTGCAAAGGTTATAAAATTCATTAAAGAAAATGAAGATATTACAGTTGTTGAGGTACATTGGTATGCCACAAATTCCCACCCATTCAAAAGTGTGTACAAGCCAGAGATGGTAGTTGATAAACAAATTCATAGAAAGAGAAAAAGAAAGGGTACAAATATAAATCGCCACTGTGCAAACCTATTAAAATTGGACGATGTTGACATAATTGTCTATGAATTCAATTTAAAAAAGAGAGGAACTCTTCGCTTCAAGACCATAGATATTTTGAAGTTGCTACCAGAAGGAACGATGTTGAGATGGGAGTCTACTAAACCCGGTCATAGATCTAGAAGACTTTTGAAACCTAAAATGGTGGGCATGCATGTTGAATCAGATGGGACTCTAGTTGATGAAAGAGAAGAATATGGGTAATCTTCACCTGCATCCAGTCATTCATATGAAGATGTAGATTCTAATGGTGTGCCAGATCCTATGGATGATTTTGAATAAATGTCTAAGAAATTTTATGTAAATTAAGCTTGCATGGTAACTTGAAATAAATATTTTGACTTCCATATGATCTTACATGATTTTATGAGTCATTTCTATGTTTCTTGGATTTAATGTTTTAATTAAAAAAAATTCATGCCTTTAGAGATGTTTGCATGGTAACTTGAAATAAATATTTTTGACTTCCATATGATCTTAGATGAAGTTATGGGTCATTTCTATGTTTTTTGGATTATATGATTTAATGTATGTGATATTCAATCTACGAAAGTTGATATTTTGATTAAAAGTAAATACATATTAGAAATTAATGTTGAATTTTTAAATTATACAGTGATATTTTGATGATATTATTTATTGTTATCATTTTGTATAAGATAGTTTTAAAATTGTTGAAATTTTAAGGCCTCATTAAAAAGAACACTTCATTTTGATGGCTGATTTTTAGGTTTTTCTTACAATGGGATAAGTTGTCTTAGGGTAAAATTTGAAAAGAGCTTTAGTTTTATCCTTTGAAATAAAAATTACTCTTGGAATAATGAATCTTTCATTTACTTGTTCATTTTTAAAAATTGTTTTAGTCATATAATTTGTCCATAATTTCATGGTTGAAATGTGTTACAAATTGAAGGTTTTTAATTACAAGATTGAAAATTTGTCAAAATGTTAAGGTGTTTCTAAATTATGATATTTTATCTTTAATGCTATGGTTGAAAACAATTACAATTTCAAGGTTTTTTAGAGTTAAGATATTTTTTCTTTAACTCCATTGCTAAAAATTACACTTGGAATAATGAATCTTTCATTTACTTGTTCATTTTTAAAAATTATTTTAGTCATATAATTTGTTCATGATTTCATGGTTGAAATGTGTTACAAACTAAAGGTTTTTAATTACAAGGTTGAAAATTTGTCAAAACGTTAAGATGTTTTTGAATTATGATATTGTATCTTTAATGTTATGGTTGAAAACAATTACAATTTCAAGTTTTTTTAGAGTCAAGATATTTTATCTTTAACAACATGGATGGAAATAGTTGGAATTATCAAGATTCAAGACATGATATTTTATCTTTAACATCATGTTCGAGAATTGTCGGAATTTTACAATTTTTCAAAGTCCAGATATTTTATCTTTAACTCCGTTGCTAAAAATTACTCTTAAAACAATGAATCTTTCATTTACTTGTTCATTTTTAAAATTTGTTTTAGTCATATAATTTGTCCATAATTTCATGGTTGAAATGTGTTACAAACTGAAGTTTTCTAATTACAATGTTGAAAATTTGTCAAAATGTTAAGGTGTTTCTGGATTATGACATTTTATCTTTAACAACATGGATGGAAATAGTTGGAATTATCAGGATTTGAGACATGATATTTTATCTTTAACAACATGTTTGAAATTGTTGGAATTTTATATTTTTTCAAAGTTCGGATATTTTCTCTTTAACTCCATTGCTAAAAAATGTCAAAATTGTAAAACAATTTTTTTTTGTTATTCCAAAACAAACAAATTTTTTAAGAGTGTTTTTTTCATCCATTTTCCAAAACAAAAATGGTTTTTACTTCCATTTAAAAAAATGTTGAAAATTTTCCTTAAAAAAAACATCGTTTCGACATAAACAATTTTCATTTTTGGGTTGTTTTTTCATGTTTTTTTGGGGTTTTTGGGCTTGAGTACTTGTTTTGAGGTAATAGTTCTCGTTTGATCAGTAACTATGTTTGAACTAGAAAATTTTAGTTGTAACTGCCTGGATGCAGGCTTATGCATGTGGTTGGAGGCTTCCAACCACATGATGGGCTTGTTGTGGATGTGGTTGGGGACCCAAGTCAGAGAAAAGGGTGTCCAACTCAAGTTTTGGCCACCTTGGCCGGTTTCTTAGCCTCTGAGTAACATGTAGCTCCTATAAAATGTTATGAGTTGTTAGTTTGTCTTTCATGGTCAGGCCTACTTCCTTAATGGCACCTAGGAGGTTGGGTCATGTCATAATAGCTCTTATTCTCGTATTCACCCTGGAAGGCCAATGAGACTGGATGAATGTGGGAGGGGTTGTTATAGAATCGTACTAGAGCGAGTTTCGTTCTCTTCGGGTGATTTATGATACCGCACAATGGTATCAAAGCTCCCTAATTTAACACTTGGATTGGATGGGAAAAATGTGTTTTTCATGCATGCATGCCAATTGTATATGTGTTCATTATGCATGTATTGTTATTGTCATTGTTGTAAGTAGTTTCGTCATGTATAGGTTGATGATGTCAATGTTGAGATGATTTATAGGTTGATTTCAATACATATATATGTTGTGCTAATCTGGATTGATCTTGTAGATGAGATAATATCCCCTAAACTTCATTGAGGTACGCTGATTATGATTATGTTTGGTTTATCTGACATGGTACGTTCATAGGAAGTAGAGGATCAAAGATGACAAGAAAAATGGTGGACTAAAGTTCATGTGATTCTCCCTACATATTAGATGAACAACATGGTGATGAGTATTCCCTTGACATAACAAATACATTGAGATGTTTGAAGGCAAATATCAAAAGTTGTAAGGTGGTTACTGATAGAATAATTTAGTCAAAGGAAATACTTGCTAGGGCATAGGAGGAAAAAGAAGAGGTTAATGCAGCGATTCTTTAGGGTTTGTTAGATCTACAGAGATAGGGACAACTTAGGATCAATCATGGATAGGAGGAAAGGACCAATGGGGCATATGGCAGCAGGTCTTAGTCAGGATACAAGTTTGACATGGATGATACAGTCAGAGATGGTAGGTTCTTGGATACACCTATCAGGAGGGGTAATGACTATGGATTTCATTCTAGTTCTGGTTTAGAGAGACACCATCATCATCACCATCACCATCTGTATAGGAGGAGTGAGAAGTAGTACTTTCCAGAGGAGTTCAAGAAAGAAAAGCCTGCTATTATTGATGGAGAAATGAAGAAGTCATAGATGCAAAAGCTTGATTTCTTAGAATGAATAAGTTTATCTGATTGCTTGATTACTCAGAGAATTTGAAAGCCAGGATAGCCACTTTCAATCTTAAAGGAAAAGAAGACATTTGGTTGAAATATGTGAAGAATGTCAGTGGCATTCAGCAAGAGGAGCTAACTTGGAGTGAGTTTGGGATTTTTTAGGGAAGAAGTAACTATATGAAAGATACTATGATGACAAGGAAAAGGAATTATATGAGTTGAAGATGGGACCAATGAGGAGTATACTAGCATATTCTTGGAGTTGTTGAGGTACGTGCCTTATATTAAGGAGGAGAAAGCAAATATTCAAAGAATCATTGGTGTGTTTTCGGTATCATTCAAAGACAAGATTGAGTTTGATGATCCTAGATCGCTAAAGGAAGCCATCAGAAAGTTGAAGCATTGTTATGAGTAATTATAAGAAGGTTTGGAAAGGTAATGATAATAATAAAGAAAAGTGAGCTAAGAAGAGAGGAAAACCACATGATGCAGATGAAAAGGAAAATTTAGCACTGTACAAGAAATTCAATGTAGTTGACATAGGAAAGTGGTTTTAATGTAAGAACGAGTACAAGGGTGAAGGAAAGAAGCATCTATAGTGTTGGAATTGTGGCAAGGATCATCACATGAGAGATTGTCCACAACAGCAGGGTGGAAAAATGCATATCTATAGTGCTCAAGAGGCATATACAATTGTTTATGTTGGACATATTATTCCTCAAATTTATGAAACATTGGATAATAGGTAGTATGATCATCAAGCATCTATTATTGAGATGGAATGTAATATTTGTGATGAAGTTGTTTCTATTTTGATTGATCTTGGATCTAACTATAGTTATATCAGTCCTGACCTGGTGGATAAGTGTGGTTTGAATAAATAAGTGCATGTAGAATATTGGTTAGTTTAGTTGGCTACAGGTACTAAGAAAATAGTTCACAATTGGGTAATATCTTGTGGATTTGGTTAAACAATATGTATACATCAACACATCTAAATGTGATTCTATTGAGATCATACAATATGCTATTGGGTATAGATTGGTTGTACATTAATAGGACTAAGGTGGATTGCTATGATAAGGCTATTGAGTGTTTGGATGATGATGGAGAGAAGACAATCCTATAAGTCAAGAAGAAGCCTACATCAGTGAGGATGGTTACAACTATGCAGGAAAAGTGCAGTAGTAGGAAAGGATGTGTCTTATTCTTCCTTTTTCTTTTTCTTTTTTCACTAAAAAAGGGAAGGATATTGAGGATGTTGAAGTATTGAAGAGGTATCTGGTTTTGCAACAATTTTAGGATGTATTTCGAGAAAATATCTCATAGTTACCACCTCACAGGAAAGTGGTATTTTCTATTGAGTTGATGCCGAGAGAAACACTAGCATCGAAGGCACTACATAGGATGAGAACTCCGAAATTAGTGGAATTGAAGTTGCAATTGAAGGAAATGCTTGATAAGTGATACATTAGGCCAAGTGTGTTGACTTGGGGTGCATCGATATTGATTGTGAATAAGAGAGATGGTACTCTAAGGATGTGTATTGATGACAAGCAGTTAAACAAGGTGATGATTCAGAATATGTACCCTTTGTTGTGGATAGATGACTTGTTTGATTAGTTGAGTGGAGCACCAATGTTCTTGAAGATTGACTTGAGATGAAGATATCACCAGGTACGCATTAAAGAAGAGGATAACTACAAGTTAACTACTTTTCAGACTAAGTATGGGAATTGTGAGTTTGATGTGGTTCCTTTTGGTTTGACTAATGCTCCAACTACTTTCATATGTTTGATGACTAACATGTTGTGTCGTTATTTGGACAAGTTTGTGATTGTATTCATTGATGACATATTGATATATTCTAAGAATGAGGAAGAGCATGCAGAACATCTGGCAGTAGTGTTAAGACTGCTGAGAGAGCATCAGTTGTATCCCAAACTTAGTAAATGCAGTTTCTTTCAGACAAAGGTTCACTAATTGGGGCATGTGGTTTCCAAGGAAGGTATAGTAGTGGATATGTTATCTGTAAACTACCGTGGATATTCCACTGGATAGTTTGCCACAACAAATCTTATAATATTTTATTAAAACTCTAAAAATTCTACATTATTACAGTTTATTAAACTTTAAGATATGTGGATTTATATTGAGCTAATTTTCGGAGTATCCACAATAGTGATAATGTTTTGTCGATGTTTCGAATCCCAAAGGGGGTCCATCACCAAGACTTCTTAAAAGAATGATAGAAGAGCTATAGCAGAAAGGGAATAAATAGTTAAAAGAACAAAGACCAAAAGAAGATTTGTTTAAAAGGTCAACTAACAAATAAACTCAAAAACCTAAATTAATGAAATTAATAATTACTAAACTATTAATTGATTAATTAATTAATAATAATAATTACTTATTTATATAATTTAAATAATTATCATAAACAAATAATTAACTGTTTAATTTGATATTATAAATAAAATAATAATTATTTATTATTATAAATAAATTAATAAAATAATAATAAAAACCCTAGAATGCATAAATTATTATTATTACCACTAATAAATTTTTTTATTAATGAAATAATAATCATACTTTATGTATAATATCTTTAATAGTAGTTATTTATTTATAATTATTTAATAGTTATTTTATTTATAATTATTTAATAATTATTATAAACAAATAATTAAATAATTATTACTATTGTAAATAAATAATAAATAATTATTATTAATTAATTAATTAATATAAATGAATAAATAAATAATAATTAATATAAATAATAAATTTATTTATAATAATGATTAATATAATAACTATTTATTCATATATAATAATAGATTAGCTAATCAATATTATTTTATTATAAAAAAGATAGGGAAAGAAAAACAATACCTAAGATGCTATACTTGTGACAAATTGGAAGACCTAATCTGCGTGATTAAAGGAATCCATTGAATGGAAATTATGTAGAAAAGTAGAGAACAACAAAATAAGCACACACACACACAAGACACGAGATATGCTTTTTGGGAAACCCTTTCGAGAGAAAACTCAACTGGAAGGTGAGTCCACTTTGTCTTCTTGACCTATATCTTTATATGGAAGAGTTGGTCATTTCTTTCTCTTCCTATTGCTGAAGCCTACTCACATTCACATCCGAGTTGCTTTCAACTTGGTTGCTTGAATCAGTGGCCATGAAATTCTTCTTCTTGTTCTTTAGGTTTATCTCTGGATGCAACTTCCAATGTGACTTCTCCTCTGTATGGCCATCAATGTTTCGGTGGTTGCTAGGATATTTGCACTGGTGTGTTGTGGCTGACATATTTTTATATTTTCTCCAAAGTTTCTTGTTTCCCATTCTGCTTCAATCCACTTGATTGCACTCTTTCCAGGCCTATGTTCTCTAGGTGTTGTGCCTCTACACAAGCCTCATCCACCGATTTGGGCTTGAACAACATCACTTGCTCATGCATATGGTGGTGTAGACCCCCCAAATACTTGAGGAGTACACCTAGGTTCTTTGGAGAGATACCCAACATTATAACCATCTTTATGAATTATGTGGGTACTCCTACACACTTTGGACTAAATTTTGCTTGAAGTAATGCCAATGGATCCATTGGTCCTCCATGTACCCAATGGGATAAAAATGTGACTTAATGAGGGTTTTTAAATCCTACCACTTAGTCACTGGATTTCCATGTGGCTCTCCCACCAAGTCAGTGCATGTCCCTTTAATTTTAGCCATATGAATGAGATCTTTTTCCCTTCGTTAATCTGATGGACACTAAAATAAACTTCCAGTTGCTACAACTAGTGGTTCAACTTCAGAGAGTCGATCTCGTCATGGTACAACTTGATATCAAATTTTGTTTCCATTTTGAATGAGGATTGATTCACGACACTTGAACTGTGTGGATCTTTTCTAGGTTCTTTCTTCGGTTGGCTCTTCATGTCATCCTGATCTCCCAATCACCATTTTGACTTTTCCTCTGCATTAAAACCCCCATCTTCTCCAAATATCCCCAAATTATTGCTCAAGGCCTCCATGAGGAGGTTTACATTGTGGTTTATCTTTACGACTTGTTGTTCAAGCTGCAAAAACCTCACCTCTACAGGATCACAAGGTTCATTTATAGATTCATTGGCCATGATTAGGGTTTTACGATATTTGACCCTGCCGACCGAGATCCCTTAAAAATATCCACAAATATCCAAAGAAACTTGCTCCAATACCAAATGATCTGTAAACTACAATGGACATTCAACTAGAAAGTTCGTCACAACATATCTAATAATATTATATTAAAACTCTGAAAGTTCTACACTATCACAGTTTATTAAAATTTAATATCTATGGATTTAACTATAATTAGTGCATGCAAGTGAATGTAAATTATGTAGAAAAGTAGAGAACGAAAAGGTAAGAACACACAGACACAATACACAAGATATGCTCTATTGGAAACCATTTTAGGAGAAAATCTAGTTGGAAGGTGAGGTGCCTTCACTCTCTTTCTCTATCTGGAAATATGGCTGGAAGTACAAAGAAGTAATGCCTATGGCCTGTGGAATGATATAGTGAACAAATCCTCTATGTGTGCTCTACCTCCTATCTCTCTTGGCTATCTTTGCTCAACTATGGAACAAAATTAGATTGAAAGAATGGAATGCCTCTTCCTCCTAGTGATAACATAACTTGATAGCCTACTAGTGGTTAAGTTGACTACATAATGTTGGGATGGGGATCCCCAGGTCTAATTTTGTCTAAGTTTTGAGTCAATTTTGATGTAAGATTTTAAAGTCTCCGCATTTTTAGGAGCGAAGCGCATAAAACGTTAAGAGCCAAAGGGGATTTTAGGCAGGTCAAACCCCTTATTTTGTAAAGGGATGGGCTATTTTGAGTAAACAATGAACTCCTCCCATGGTTCGCAGACCATGGTAATGTAATGTAAAAGATACAAAAGGGAGTCATCTAGGAGTCAACAGGAAATTCTATGCCTATGGATAGTTGATGAGAAAGATTTTGAATTCGTAATTCTATATTCTGGTGAATGGGAAGGCTCCTACAGCTGAGTGTGCAGAGACCTTAGTAAGTCCATGATGTAGGAGCATGAAACTTGGAGGGAAAAGACTTCAAAATTATTCCAAAAATACAAAAAATCTACAAGTAAAGGAGTGGGGTCCTTTAGCCATCAATTTCCATGCTTTTCTAGCTAAACACAGAGATATAATCTAGGAATAAATCATGATGTAATAAGTGTTGATTAGTTAAGATATAGTGGAGGTTCTCGTGGTCATTGAACAAATAGGATTAGTTAGCATAGTGGAGGTTCTCAAGGAGGATGTCTCACAGAACTGATAGTTGCAATAAATTTAAGCCTCTGTTTTAGGATCTGGTTGTTAACACGAACTAGTATATATGTAATTTGGATGCGTAAAGGGATTTTGACTGCATGCTTTTATTGCATATCTCTCAAAGGAAGAAAATGATTTCTTTGTGTATTGGTCGATTCGGAGGCGTGGTGACCTCCGAAACCCTTCTGTGCATCTGAATTTGTATTTGTCTGTTAAACTGGTATTTATGCGTGTATTCAGCTTCGTTTTTTCTTCTGAGTCTTTATAGTAGTGATTTGGCCTTGTTTTCCAATGAATACTTTGATTGAAGCCCGTTGGAGTACGTTTCCTTTATATCAGCGTGATTGTTTCCTTTATATGCATTATTCAGTTCTACAGGCGAAACTCTGGATTACACTGAGAAACCATGAAAATTTAGTCGGAATTGAATTTCTGACTTGAAATATTATTAACCATGGCTAATACCCATATTAGGTCCGCAAGTATTATTGCATCGTAGTGTTTGAGCGGAGAGGGACTAGCCCTTTGAAGTGCTAAAGTCCAAAGTGCGACGTTCAGATCTAAAATATTATAAGGGAGGTTTTATCACCTATCGAGTCCATGGGCTTATCACATCGCAAGTTTTCGACAAGAAGAGTTTAGCTAGGGAGCATTGGAATCACCAATTGCGATTTTTGATAACATTACAATGTTATCACATCGGGAAAAGGCCATTATGTTATTGTCCTGTTCCATGTGGAACTGCCGATAGCAACCACCGATAGTTTTATTCCATTTCTATGGGATTAAACTCCGCCAATAGTGCATTTGTGTATTAATGCATCCCTTTGGAAAAATCCCACCTATAGTGTATTTTCCTGCGTAATAGCACTACGGCAATTAAACCTCACCGATAGTGTATTTCCATGTGGAATCGCATTATGGTAGTTTAAAACCGCTGATAGTGTATTTCATGCATAATTGCATTAATTCCATTCAAAAACCCCGTCGATAGTGTATTTCATAATTCCCATGGAATTACAGCTCTGATAGTGGGAAAAAGGGCTCTGTTGTAAAAATTGCTCTCGATAACAAGGGTTGGGGCGATTAATGGAAAAGCACTGCTGATAGTGGGCAAGAAGGGAAAATTTATATACAGTCTGTCTAGAAATAGATGACTCATACTCTAGTGGAGGAAGAAGAAGGAATTCCATCAGATTTAGAAGAAGTTGTAGTATGATTTACGCGATTGTCTATATTGCTTGCACCCATGCCACCATTAGTGGTATTAGAGCAACCTGTTGACATTGAATTGTATCTCAAAAGCAAGAGAAAAAAATTTAATATGGCTTTTAGAGTTGGAAGAGGACGAGGATTTGGTAGAAGAGGTCGACCAGTTGCAAATGCTGAGGTGATGGAAGCTGTGCAACAGATGCAAGCTAGAATGGAAGCATTAAAAGCAGGGAGAAATATAGATGAGGGAGATGTTAATGAGCCTGAGGTTGAAGCTAAAGGAGAGGAGGAAACTATAGCAGTTACTCCTGAGATGAGATTCTTCTAGTCAGTGTTGAGATCCACAACTAGGTCAAAGATTGAGGTTTCAATATATGAAGGAGGATTGAATCCAGAAGAATTGATAGATTGGATTAATGGCATGGAGAAATTCTTTGACTATGAAGAAAAAAAAGATGAGAAGAAAGTAAAGTTTGCTGTCACCAAGCTAAAAGGACGTGCAACGCTTTGGTGGGATGAAGTGCAGGCAGAAAGAAAGAGACTTGGCAAGCAAACTATCAAAAATTGGAGCAGGATGGTAGCAAAGCTAAGACGTAAGTTCCTACCAAGTAATTATCAGCAAACCTTGTTCAGACAGATGGAAAATATTAGACAAAGGTCTATGACAGTGAAAGAATACATAGAGGAATTCTATAAGGTAAGCATAAGAGCTAGACAAACTTAGGGTACAGATGAGAAGGTGGCTAGATATGTGAATGGTCTTAGGATGGACATTCAAGATGAGATAAGTATATTGTCTCCTAAAATAGTAGAGGAAGCTTATCAGATGGTACTAAACACTGAAGAAAAACTCGTGAGGAAGAAGTCTGCCAGAGGGAGAGGTAATTTCCAAGGAAGGGGAAGTCAAGGTGGTAGAGGGAGATCTACAACACCTAAAGATGGAGCTAGCAGCAGCTCAACCCAACATGAAACCACAAGAGGTGATGCAAGTGGCAGAGGGAGTTTTTCTGGAGGAAGAGGAGGCAGAGGAAGAGGAAGAGAAGTAAGATTTTACAGATGTAACAAACTGGGACACAGATATTTTGAGTGCCTAGAGAATGCAGGAACAAGCCAGAGGAATGAAATTATTGCTCAAGTTGAGGGAGAAGCAACAACAACATTAGTGACATAAGAAGAAAATATACCAGAGAGAGGAGAATCTTTGGTAATCAATAAATTTTTTCTCAAGCTAGCAAAGGAGATAGTTGAACCATCACAAAGAAAGACTTTGTTCAGGACAGTGTGTAAGGTTCAAGGGAAATGCTGTTAGATGATCATTGATAGTGGCAGCACTGATAATTTGGTCTCTATAAAAGTGGTGGAGAAATTGAAGCTAAAGATAATGAAACATCCAACACCTTATAAGGTATAATGGTTACAAAAGGGACATCAACTGTTAGTGAATGAACAGTGTGAAGTGGAGTTGCAGTTGGAAAATATAAGGATAAAATTTTATGTGATATGATGCCAATAGATGTTTGTCACATATTGCTTGGAAGACTTTGGCAATACGACAGAGGAGCTATGCATGATGGGAAAAGAAAAACCTACAAGTTTGGTAAAGATGGTATCAATCACACATTACTGCCTATGGGAGAAGAAGATGCATCAGGAAAGAAGACTGATCCAAAAACTCTGTTACTAGGAGGAAAGGAATACTTGCAGCAAATTGAAGAGAATGAGGTAAATTTTGCTATAATTTGCAAGCCCAAGGTAATAATGACTTCCACTAAAGTTTCTAACATACCCATTGAAATTCAAGAAATGTTGGACAACTATTGTGATATCATTATTGATGATTTGCCTAATGAGTTACCACCCATTAGAATAATCAGCCATCATATAGATTTGATTCTTGGAGCAAATCTACCTAACAAAGCAGCTTATAGAATGGCTCCCATAAAAAATGAAGAAGTTAGGAGGCAAGTTCAGGAACTGCTTGACAAAGGACTGATCAGAGAAAGTTTGAGTCCTTGTGTAGTACCAACAGTGTTGAGTCCAAAGAAAGATGGAGGTTGGAGAATGTGTACTAATTCAAGAGCCGTCAATAAAATCAAAATCATGATTAGATTTCCTTTACCTAGAATTGAAGATTTGATGGATTGTTTGAGTGGAGAAAAGTATTTTAAAACTAGATATTAAAAGTGGGTATCATCAGATACGGATAAGAGAAGGGGATGAGTGGAAAACTTCCTTTAAGACAAATGAGGGATTCTATGAGTGGAGAGTAATGCCTTTTGGGTTGTCAAATGCACCAAGTACATTTATGAGACTCATGAATGAAGTTCTTAAAGAGTTTATTGGTAAATTTGTAATAGTATATACAGACGATATATTAGTTTACAGTAGGTCTAAGGAGGAGCACACGAGACATTTGAATTATGTCTTACAAAGGCTACAACAAGAGAAGTTATTTCTGAATTTGAAGAAGTGTTCATTCATGAAAAAGGAGTTAGTGTATTGGGTTTTTTTATTTTTGCTTAAGGGCTGAAGATGGATCTAGAGAAGATTAAGGCAATCATGGAGTGGCCTTCACCTAAAAGTGTTTTTGAGGTAAGAAGTTTTCATGGTCTTTCTAGCTTTTATAGGAAATTCATATATAATTTTAGTAAGATCAATGCTCCTATTATTGAGACCATAAAGAAGGATAAACAACCATTTAGATGGACTGCTGAAGCAGAAAAGAATTTTCAACTATTGAAGAAGAAAATCATTGAAAAACCTATTTTAGTTCTACCTGATTTTAGTAAGCCTTTCCAAGTGAAGTGTGATGCTAGCAGGGAAGCTATTGGAGGTGTTTTATGTCAGGAAGAAAGACCTATAGCTTATTTTAGTGAAAAGCTAAATGATTCAAAGCAGAAGTATTCTTCTTATGATAAAGAGTTCTATGCAGTTGTGGAGTCATTGAAGAAGTGGAGACATTATCTAATGTCAAAGGAGTTCATACTTTATTCAGATAACCATGCACTACAATATATTATGTAGCAGCCAAAGCTTAGCCAAAAACATGCTAAATGGGTAGAGTATCTTTAAGGTTTCCATTTTGTCTTGAAGCATATAAATGGCCAATTAAATAAAGTTGCAGATGCCTTAAGTAGGAGAAATGTACTACTTCAAGAGAGTCAAATTCAAGTGTTAGGTTTTGATTTTATTAAAGAATTATATGAAATGGATTCAGATTTTAAAGAGGCATTTGAAGCTTGTAAGAATCCTTGTTTTGATGGATAGGGATAAATGGTTGGATTATTTCTTACAAGATGGACTATTTTTTAAGAGAAATCAGCTGTGCATACCAAACTGTTCTATGATGGAGAATTTAATTAAAGAGAAACATAGCGGTGGACTTGCAGGACATTTTTGTATAAAGAAGACTTTTGAACAGTTGAACAGATTTTATTTCTAGCCAAAAATGAGATCTGAAGTGGAAATGTATGTGAGAACCTGCAGAATCTGTCAATATGCAAAGGGAAGAAGCCAAAACATAGGTTTTTATGTTCCATCACCAATTCCAGATAGGCCTTCGAATATGGTAAGTATGGATTTTGTTTTGGGCTTACCAAATACTCAAAGAGGAAATGATTCAATTTTTTTTGTAGTGGAAAGATTTTTAAGAATGGCACATTTTATTCCATGTTATAAAACTAGTGATGCTACTCATATTGCTATTTTTTTTTTCAAGGAGATAATAAGATTGCATGGGTTACCTAAGAGTATTGTCTCAGACAGAGATTCCAAATTTGTTGGACATTTCTGGAGGACAGTATGGAAGAAGTTAGGAACTAATCTAAGTTTCAGTTCTACCTATCATCCAAAGACTGATGGACAGAATGAAGTAGTGAACATGAGTTTGGGCAATCTTTTAAGGAGTCTTACTGCAGAAAATCCAAAACAATGGGATCAAGTGTTGGTACAAGCTGAATATGCATATAATGACTCACCTAATGGGAGTACAAGACAGAGTCCATTCCATATAGTTTATGGAATGCATCCAAGAGGAGTATTTGAGTTAAGAAACTTGGGAAAATATGAGATGAGAAGTGCAGAGGGAGAAGATTTTGCTTCAGAAATGCAAGCAATACATGAACAAGTAAAACAACAACTGTAGGATAACAACATCAGGTAAAAAACTAGAGCAGACATGAGAAGAAGAGAGGTGAACTTTGAAGTTGGAGATTTGGTTTTAGCACACTTAAGAAAGGAAAGATTTACAAAGAGGGAGTATAACAAATTAAAGTTCAAGAAAATTGGACCATGCAGAGTGTTAAGGAAGTTTTCTACAAATGCATATGAAATTGAATTACCCCTTGATGTTGGAATATCTCCAATTTTCAATGTTGTTGAGTTGTACAAGTATGAAGGTGAAACTGCAGATGATACAAAAGAAGATCAGGAGACACAAGAAATTGACTGGGTAAAAAAGTTACCTACAACAAAAGCATTACAGTCAGAAATGATTTTGGACAAGAAAGTGTTCAAGAAAACTAGAGGATAGGAGTACTTTCAATATTTGTTCAAATGGAAGGATCAACCAACTACTGAAGCTTCTTGGGTAACAGAAAACATGCTACAGAAGCTGGGCAGTTCTGTAGAAGAGCTCATGGACAGGAGCCCATGAAGAATTTTGTCCTCAGGAGTTTGATGCAAGAGCATGAGACATGGAGGGAAAAGACTTCAAACATATTCCAAAAATACAAAAAAATCTACAAGCAAAGGAGTGGGATCCTTTAGCCATCAATTTCCATGTTTTTCTAGTTAAATATAGAGATAGAATCTAGGAATAAATCATGATGTAATAAGTGTTGATTAGTTAAGCTATAGTGGAGGTTCTTGAGGAGAATACCTTGCTGAACAGATAGGATTAGTTAGCATAGTGGAGGTTCTCGAGGAGGATGTCTCGCAGAACTGATAGTTGCAATAAATTTAAGCCTCTGTTTTAGGATATGTTTGTTAACACGAACCAATATATAGGATGCTATTGTAAAGGGATTTTGACTGCATGCTTTTATTGCATATCTCTCAAAGGAAGAAGATGATTTCTCTTTGTATTGGTCTATCCAGGAGGTGTGGTGACCTCCGAACCCTTTTTGTGGATTTGAATTTGTATTTATCTGTTAAACTGGTATTTATGCGTGTATTTGGCTTCATTTTTTTCTTTTGAGTCTTTATAACAGTGATTCGGCCTTGTTTTCCAACGAATACTTTGATTGAAGCCTGTTGGAGTACGTTTCCTTTATATCAGCGTGCTTATTTCCTTTATATGCATTGTTGAGTTCTGTAGGTGAAAATCTGATTTACACTAAGAAACAGTGAAACGCTTAGTCGGAATTGAATTGCGGACTTGAAAGATTATTAACCGTGGCTAATACCCATATCGGGTCTGCAAGTATTATTGCATTGCAGTGTTTGAGAGGAGAGGGACTAGCCCTTTGAAGTGACGAAGTCCGAAGTGCAATGTTTGGATTCGAAATATTATAAGGGAGGTTTTATCACCTATCGAGTTCGTGGGCTTACCACATCACAAGTCTTTGACGGGAAGAGCTTAGTGAGGGAGTATTGGAATCACTGATTGCGATTGCCGATAACACTACAATGTTATCGCATCGGGAAAGGGTCGTTGTGTTATTATCCCGTTCCATGTGGAACTGCCGATAGTGACCATTTATAGTTTTATTCCATTTCTATGGGATTAAACTCGGCCAACAGTGCATTTGTGTATTAACACATCCCTTTTGAAAACTGCGCCGATAGTGTATTTTCCTATGTAATAGCACTACAACAATTAAACCCCACTGATAGTGTATTTCCATGTGGAATCACATTATGGCAGTTTAAAATTGTCGATAGTGTATTTCATGCACAATTGCATTAATTCCATTCAAAAACCCCGCTGATAGTGTATTTCATACTTCCCATGGAATTACAACTCCGATAGTGGGAAAAAGGGTTGTGTTGTAAAAATTGCTCCCGATAACAAGGGTTGGGGTGATTAATGGAAAAGGACTACTGATAGTGGGCAAGAAGGAAAAATTTATGTACAGTCTATCTAGAAATAGATGACTGATACTCTAGTGGAGGGAGAAGAAGGAATTCTGTCAGATTTAGAAGCGCGATTGTCTATATCGCCTGCACCTAGGCCACCAGTGCACAACTAAGTGCATGGGCCCCTGCAGTTGTGTGCGTAGGGTCAGAAGAAGTGTATGTATTGAAGATTTGAAGTAAGGAAGTATATTTGAAGCAATTATGTGAAATTATCTGTATAATTATATGTTTCTATGTTTATGCTCAGTTATGCTTCGGTTCTCTGTCATCTTGTTTTAATTTCATTGTGAAGGTTCATATCTACTTTTGTATGTTAACTTATGCATGTTTTAAGTTTTTGATTATGGAGATAAGGGCTCGTGAAAGTTGAATGAGGCCCTAGATTAAGGAAAAGCCTCATCACTACATTACATAGCCTCCTAGATGTAGAAGCCTAGTTCTAGCATCCCCCAATACTGCCTCGGGTGAGATTGTAGTTTGTGCTAAGAGGATTGTTTCCAAAAGGGCCAATAGTGTAGGGTTTTGTTGGTTAGCACAGCTAACTCTGAACCTACATCCAAGCCCCCTCAAGCCAACAAATGGTTTTGTTGGTGGGACTAGGATCTGCCTGAGGGGATGTGTGATGTGGCGTTCATGGATACCAACTAAGAAATAAATTGAGAAGTGGATAGATCGAAAGTTGCATGAGTTTGCAGCTCTGGAAAATTAGAATCTGCATTGGTCAAAAGAGAGGTGGTTACAAATATATCTCTACATAGAAGAGCACGAGATCTTTTTCGCCACATTACCGAATGAACTACACGAGTGTATTTCAAAGTTAGTGGACATCAAACCTACTTGGAAACAAGATGATCCTATTCTATGGACTCCTAAATTGATCAAGTGTCTTGAAGGGTTTGATTATAAGGTTGCAAGGGTTTTTGAATTGGATTGATAGTATTTTGGGCGGTTTCATCACTGAAATTGAAATTGACATGTATATATCTTATAGCGAAGATGAACATCGATTATTTAAGGCTCCAAGAGGTAAGTAACTTAGATTGCTAAAAACTTGGATTAAAATGTTGTTGTGCGAAAAGGGTGTTATGCCTTTGAATTTATGTTTAAAAGAGGTAAGATCGGATCTACACAAAGTGGAAAAGGATTTAGAGCTGATTGGGACAAATATACTGAGGGCACGTACAGTCCATTATTGGGTGAATCAGACAATGAAGAAGAAGGACTAGCCTTAACACACCTGGAGGTGCGCCACAGGCAAAAGGTCAAGGAACTTCTAGGATTCTACATCCATCCACCCCATCTCCACCTTCATCACCACCTCATACACCTACACCTCCACCTCCACCTTTATTTTTCAAAATGGCGAATACAATGAAAATGCCTGTATTCAAGGGTCAGGGATTAGAGGATCCTGATCAGTTTTGGTTCCTAGAAGAAGCTATGTGGAAGGTGCAGGAGATCAATGATAATGAAATGAATAAGTCACAACTGGTTACAACTCTACAGGATAGAGCGCTTACATGGTATATCAAATTTATTACAACCAATCCGAATGCTATGTTGGTTGAGAAAAAGAATGTGCTGAACGTAGAGTTTAGAAAGCCCAAATCATAAGTTTAGTGTGTTACTAAAATAAAGGATATCAATTAGATGGCTAACGAGTCTGCATGGGATATGGATAAGGGGTTTAAGTGCTTACTAAGACAAGCTAATCTTCATATTTCAAATGAACAACATAAGGAATGGTACATGCTTCACTATTTCCATATTTAAGATTGTTGTTGTCTCAATAGAAGATCAGGTCTCAAATTGAAGCATTAGATATCGTGATGAAGATGGAGGCTTCGTCAATCCAAGATACAAATATAGGAGTCCAACAAATCTAGTCACAGTTAGCAAGCCTACATATGGAGTTGCAGGATCTAAAGAAGGGAAAGGAGGTTCAATCAGGACTACGCATTGAAGTTTGGTGCATGAAAAGGTTGTAGGTGACTACAATGATCAGTGCCATGTGTACTAGGACTATATAGCTACAGGAGGTCCCAACATGCTGAAACTAGAGTTTCCTCTGGGATCAAGTGCCAATTCAAGTGTCTGGTGTATTATTTGTTAAGTGTCAGGAATGCATATGAGAGATAATTGTTATATGTTACAAAATTTTGTACAATCACCAAAGCAACTATTTTTCAAGTTATGTAAATCGGTTGGCCACGATGAAAGAGATTGTCGAAGCTATGAATTGATGATAGATAGAACCCCAATGTATAGGATGCAGGCTAAAACCCACACGAAGAATGATTAAGGCTCACCTGTGGCTCGTGGAGGATTCCAAGGATGGGGAAGAGGACGAGGAAGAGGTGGTGGAAGAGGTTGGGGCCAGATCATCTACTACAACTATTGAGAACCATGACATTTTGTTCGGAACTGTCAGAATCCAACTAATCCTTCTTGTCAATACTGTAAGAAATTTGATCATGTTATAGAAGAGTGTCCTGCAATAATAGCAAATATGCACAAAAAGAAAAATCAACAGCCCATGCAGAACATTTAGATGATGAGATCTGAACAGTGCAAAGACAATCCTAGTGTCAATATAGTCACGCGAAGTGGTATAGCCACTGTTGAAGACAAGGTAGAAGGAAAATTCGATACATGGGTTTGCAGGGCTAGCGAGAAGTGTGTTGGATTTCACTTACAAAGAGAAAAGGAGACATTTATGGAGGCAACAATTTTTTTATGGATTCAAGTGCTTTTACGTCTAAAACTCAGATACCAATAGTTCCACGAAATTTGAAGAAAGTATTGCGACAAAGAACTTGGATACCACGGTGCTGAAATCATTTTTACAGACACGCATGAAGCTGTTGAGGGATCAAAAGGAAGTTGAAGGACTACAAGAACTAATAGATAACTATGCTAGCAAGGACAAGCCATTACCAAAACAAAGCATAGTAAATAAGGTGAACCAAAGCAAGAAGAGGACTAGTAGGGAAATGCAGTTGACAACACAAATTGGTGATTTTGACATGGACTAGATAATTCTAGACTTAAGATCTGATGCTAATGTACTGTAAAAACAGACTTGGGAACCAATGGAGAAACCTAAGTTGCAGTGGTCACCAATGAAGCTATGCATGGAAAACCAACAAAAGATAATTTCGATGGGTCACTTACATGGAGTGATTGTAGATATTGAGGGAGCCAGTGTGCTTGCATATTTTGAAGTTATTGAAATAGTAGATGAAAATAATCCATACCCAACATTGCTCGAGATCAATTGGGCTTTCGACATGAATGCTATTATTAATTTGATAAATTGAAGCATAGTGTTTGAGAAGAATAGCCTTAGAGTGGTTGTTCCATTGGATCCAACTGAAGGTGCATGATACACAGAGCCAATCTGTGATGACTATGATGACAAAGAAATTAATCACATATATAAGCTTATAGCGCAAGACGAAGACTGGATTGATCCCACTGCAGATGGACAGATTAGTTGGGAGAAGGATAGTTCGTGCCAATCAAACTCAAATGAAGAATTAGAAAACTGGTAGAATTGGTTGCATGAGGTCTCTACACTATGATGCAATAGGTTTACAAAGTATTTGCGTTGTATATCAAATGAGATATGTAAATTACCTTATTATGATGGGCTAGACAATGTCAATATTTTTCTTGACCATTTTGAAAGAGACGTACCAGAAGAGCACAAGTTCTAGGCTCTAGATTTGGATTTAAGAGCTACGTTTGCAATATGGTGGGGAACCCACAAGGATAATATTAATGATTGGAAGGAATATCGTAGATTGATGAGGTTAAGATTTGGCTTGGAAATAACATGACTCAGTGAAAATTACATAGGCAAGGATGACCCACGCAAACATCTGGCTCAATGGACTAAGGATTGGGGTGAGATACCTCAACCAGAATGGATACATATCTTTATTCATACATTAGACGTTATACCGATGAACTGGTATTTGGAATCATAACCGCGACACAATACTTCTAATTGGGATGAAATGAAGGAGATTTTCCTACTGCCATTCAACTTTGCAAATGGTTTCAAATGCATTGATGGGGCACTTCAGGTGATTAAGGCAGCGATCTTCCGAACACCAATATAACCTATAACTTGGATGCATCTTGACTGGAGTGACCAACTACACCATGCTTTGGAATGAGACAATGTTACTATGGAAGAAGGTGATGAGGATCCACAAAATATCAATGTTCTTAAGTCAGAGGAACTGTGCAAATTTGCAGGACCCGATGCAAAGATCCCTGATATATCATACCTGGTAAAGGCAAAACAAGTAAATATTGGCTCAGAAGTAGAACCAAAGTTCACGCATATTGGTGACTATTGGGATGAAGACATAGTAGGCAAGGTTTCTGAATTACTGCATGAATATCAAGACTTATTTCCAGAAAATTTCTCTGAATTAAAAGGTATAGTAGGCGATTTGGGTGTGATGAAGATCAATTTAAATCTAGATGCAAAGCCGGTTAAGAAACACCCATATCGACTGAACCCCATGTACAAGGAAAAGGTAAGAGAAGAGTTAGACAAGATTCTTGCGGCAGGTATAATTGAGCTAGTAGAAGAGTCAAAATGGGTTAGTCCGATGGTGGTCTAGGAAAAGAAAAAAAAGGGTGATATAAGGCTCTGCGTAGATCTGCGGAAGTTAAAATGTATTTTCTATGTACCTTATGGAACAATGTTGGGACATGTTGTATGTAAGTAGGGATTGATGGTTGAACCTACCAATATCGCTGTAATTATAAATTTGGATCCACCCAGGAATGTAAAATAGGGCTGTCCAAAAATCTTGGATTTTCTTAAGGAAAAGATGGTTACTGCACTAATCCTAGTATTCCCAGATTGGAAGAAAAAATTTCATGTGCACGTGGATTCATCTTGTGTAGTGTTGGGTGCTGTTTTAACTCAACCAGGTGAAGGAGATATTGACCATCCAATTTCCTTTCCATGTAGGAAACTATCTAAAGCGGAGCAAAACTACTCAACCATATAATGGGAAGGATTAGTCATGGTATATGCGCCACAAAAATTCAGGCATTATTTGCTAGGTGCACACTTTAAAATGTACACAGATCATTCTGCATTGAAATACCTGGTCAATAAGCCTATGTTGGGGGGGGATATTTGTAGGTGGTTTCTTTTCTTCTAGGAGTATGATTTTGAAGTGATAGTTAAGACATGGATGTTAAATGTTGAACCTAATCACCTCTCTAGGATTGAAAATGATGAAGAACCAAGTAATATTGATGAGGGGTTACCTAACGCATAACTCTTCAATGTCAGATTTGCTGATGAACATTTTGCAGACATTGTTTATTTTCTGTCTATTGAAGTAGCTCCTAAAGGATACACAATGCAACAAAAGAAGGAACTAGTAGCCAGGGCTGTTGATTTTTTCGTGATTGCATGACACTTATATAAGATGGGACTGAATGAAGTTATGTGCCAATATGTACCTAAGTATGAACAACACAGTATTATGGCTAAAGCACATCACAAGAGGACACTATGTAGGTAAGATGGCTACACAAAAAATTTTGCAAGCATGATTATGGTGGTATATGATACATAAAGATTATAAGGAGTATTGCAGTGCATGCGATGTGTGTCAGAAGACTAGAAGACCTTCACGAAGAGATGAATTTCCCTTAACTCCAAAGGTCACGCTACAAGAATTTGATAAATGGGCTATTGACTTCGTTGGACCAATTAATCCACTAGGGAGGAAGACGGGTGCACGCTATATTATCACTGCGATAGATTACTTGACCAGATGGGTTGAGGCACAACTCATGAAGGATTGTAGCATGGAAACTATTGCAAAGTTTATATTCAAGTATATTCTATCATGATTTGGATTCCCAAATACCCTGATGAGTGACCAGGGTTCGTACTTCTTGAATGAAACAATTAAGGCATTGACAGAAGAGTTCCAAATGCACCATTAGAAGAGTACACTGTATCATCCTAAGGCGAACGAAACTATCGAAGATTTTAACAAAATATTGGAGAATGCCTTAACGAAGATCTGTAATGTTAATAGGAATGACTGAGATGTGCACATACCAGTGGTTCTATGGGAATATAGGATGACTTGTAAGAAATTGGTAGTGAAAGCACCGTTTAGATTGGTATATGGATAAGAAGTAGTGATGCCCATAGAGTATATAGTGCCCAACTTAAGGATCACAACAGTAACTGAGATGGAAGATCACGAATTCATGGAGGAACGTTTAGCACAATTGCTTACACTGGAGGAGGATTGCTTTTTGGCTAGTTTTCATCAATAGGTGTAGAAAGCTATGGAAAAGGCATGTTTTGATCACCACATTAAGAAGAGCACTTTTAAGTATGGAGATTTGGTCCAGATGTATGAAAACAAGTTCACAAAGTTTCCAAGGAAGTTTCAGGTGCATTAGATGGGACCCTATGTGATCTAGGATATTTCAGATGGTGGCATAGTTCAAATTGCAAAGATGAATGGGGAGTTACTTCCTAGAAGGATTAATTGAAGCAGATTGAAGGTCTACATGGATGATCCCACCCCTGCAAGGATGCAATGACTATATGACAATAAAAAAGTCTTGGTGCTTCAGGCAGCTGAAAGGAATCATAGGACTATAAACCACTCTACCGAGCAATGGTTTCATCGAAGAAGGAGGGTTTCACGATGTTTAGGGTGATGGCATAGGTGGAGACAGATGCGACAACATAGCTGTGCCATAAGGGAGGGTTTAGCATAACCTCCCCAAAATATGATTGTTGGAAAAGCTAAAGCTGATTTGACCACGATTTTGCCATTAAAGGGAGCAGGGAAAGTGCATTTAAAGGGCATACCTATGAAAATATGCCACCAAATTTGCATTTATGAGGAGTATTTGAAGGCATTCAAGGCATTTGAATTTGAATTTGGCTATAAATATGGCATCCTGCTCTACATTTGGATACTTTTCCTCTTGAAGAAATTTGGTGAGTTTTTGCGTCTAAGTCTAAGCCGAGAGAAGTGTTGCATGTTTGGTAAGGAATGGCAGGATGTCTACTAGGAATTTTTGGAACAAGGCTTAACAAACATCATGAATTCTACTCCTAGTACTCAAATAAAAAATCCTCGATCGCTGAGACTGAATCCCACAGGTGTAGGCATGACAACAACAATGGTGGAACCAACAAAAGCAACAGCAATGAAGAAGCAGAAGAAACCATAGAAGCCACCGATAAGACAGTCGCCTATGAAGGTGATTGCTAAGCAATAGAGCACGGAAAAGATGGAAAAAGAGAAAACGAAGTAACCAATGGAATTGATTGACTTAGAGGAGGAATAACTTGGGACAGGATTTGACGATGTAAGTGTCGATGAGGCCGAGCCAATTTCATGGTTACCTCGGTATATGCCACCGAGAAAGCCAACTGCTAAGGTGACAAAGGACGCTCATGCATTGAAAATTTCCATTTGTACACCTTTTCTACCTAAAGATGTATCCTTTGAAGTAGCATTGCTGGCGTAGGTTCCGTAACTATGCATGGAGGATTGGGATTTGGTAGACAAGGCCAAATTCCCTCATTTTGAGCCGAGAAAATACTTGAAGATGGTCTACTATGAGGAGGCCAGTATAAGATGAATAGAACAATGGCTTGGGCAGCTAGGATCTAGCACGCCGAGTTACTGAATATGTTGATTATGCCTCATTTTGGGCGCATCAACATCAATACAATATGTGTGTGCCAGTTGCTGAATTTGGTGCACGACGAAGCCTTATTGCTTGGGGAGAGGATCCCAATTGATGCTATGCTAATCAAGATGATCATTGCATTGCCATGTGCATGATCAGACCTTAATAGCACTTTTGTTGGCAAGTTCTAGGAAAAGAAGCTCACATACCGGGTGAAGAAAGATTACAACGTTGTCAAGAAGTCGCGAGGCTATGCTGTTAGCTCGATTTTTGATAAGGCTGTTGCCTTTGCTACGTCCATTCTGGTTGGAAATATTATGAGAAAGTGCAGGGAAGACGAGGTTCCAACCCCAATAATTTAGTTGGACAAGTAATGTAGCCAAGGGGTGCAATTTAATTGGGTAGGATACCTCTGCCAAGAATTTCTAGATGATTGTCACAAGGCCCAAGAAGATGGGAAACCATCCACTATGCATGGTTATTATTGTTGATTACTTTGAAAGCCTAGAGAATCCTCAAAAATTCATTGTTCCCTAATGTTGACTCCATCACTTAAACTTGCATTGAGCTGCCAGAGCTCCTCATACAAACTAAAGCAACTTCCAAAGAGAAGCTCCACATGTTGGAAGCCGCGGTGAAGGAGTCCAAATCGGAGGTTGAACGAGTCAGATTTGAGATGCAGGTGTAGGTCACAGAGTTGCAAATGAAGCTACAACCAACAATACCTCTAGAAGTTCAAGAGTAGTGTGAGGTTGTTGTTAAGGCAGATATGGAAGTACTCGAAGCTCTAGTTAAGGATTCCAACTAGATATTTGAGAACACCATGGAGATGTGGGCCTCGCTAGGAGAGGACCCACATGTATAGAAGATTGAAGAAGACATCAAGGACAAACCACTGTAGTTCAATAAAATCAGGGCAATAACGCAGACCTTATCACCTATGCAACAGTTCTCCAGACTACAGGAAGGAAAGGCCATTCAAGCTTAGATAAATGAGCTATGACGAAAAGCCTCAATCATTTAAGCTAGAACACAACCTTGGGCCAACGAAGTTAGTCAACTCTCTCTATGTGTTAAGAGTAAACTGAAAGGAATGAAATAGACGTAGAGGACCATTGGATTAGTAGTAGAGGGGCCAACTACTGAGAAGTTGTTTGAGGAGGTTCAGCAGGTTGTCGCGCAGTGCACAACAGAGTTTAGTGGCCTTAAAGTGTGCATCGAGGGCATATGAGTAGAGTGACTCGGGATGAGTCACATCTTTATGTTGGGGGCATGTTGGGATGGGAACCCCCAGGTCTAATTTTGTCTAAGTTTTGATTCAATTTTGATGTAATATTGTAAAGTCTCCACATTTTGAGGAGCACATCATGCAGAACGTTAAGAGTCAAAGGGGATTTAGGCAAGTCAAAGCCCCTTATTTTGTAAATGGATGGATTTTTTTGAGTAAACAATGAACTCCACCCATGGTTCACAAACCATGGCAATGTAATGTAAAAGATATAAAAGGGAGTCATTTAGGAGTCATTAGGTAGTTCTATGCTTATGGATAAATTATCAACAAGATTTTGAGTTCATAGTTCTATATTATGGCAAAGGGGAAGGCTCCTACATCTAAGTGCGTGGGCCCCTATAGTTGTGTGCATAGGGTTAAAAGAAGTGTATGCATTGAAGATATGAAGTAATAAATTATATTTGAAGCAATTCTATGCAATTCTCTGTATAATTATATGTTTATGTGTTTATGCTTAGTTATGATTTGGTTCTCTGTCATCCTATTTTAATTGTGTCGCGAAGGTTCAAATCTACTTTTGTATGTTAACTTATGCATGTTAGAAACTTAGGCGAAGCTCATAGATCTAAATAAGTAGAAATCACTTTAAGTTTGTGATTCTGGAGATAAGGGCTCATGAAAGTCGAATTAGGCCATAGATTAAGGAAACTCTTCACTGCTACAACACATAGCCTCCTAGAAGTAGAAACCTGGTTCTAGAATCCCCCAATACTACCTCAGGTGAGACTGTAGTCTGTGCTAACCAGGTTGTTATCGAAAGGGATAGTACTGTAGGGTTTTGTTGGTTAGCACAGCTAAATATGAACTTGGGTCCAAGCCCCCTTAAGCCAACACATCAACTCTTAACTAGAGTTACCAAATAGAATCTTCTAGTGTATTTTACATCACAAGTACATGGATAGCCCCTTTTCCATGAATAATGTGCTGATGTGACATCCTCTTGAATTATAGGTGTGACAATAGGAAGGTCAACTTCTGAGTGGCATAAATTTTTCATACAGACTTCAATTGATGTGATTCTTGTGCCATTGGAAAGGTCTCTATGTGTAGAATAACATGAAAAGGGGTTACACTAAATCATAATAGTTTCACCCCAAAAAAACATCATTTGATGCCTCAAAATGGTCTTGGAAGGTTTCAGACCCCATTTCGCCAAACTAGGTACCACTGAAAAAATCTGTCCCGTGAGTTGACTCCTCCGCTTTTTCCACTCCAACTGCATCAAGATGGATGAAAAACAATATAATGATCCAATTCAGATCATACCTCCCCATTTTGGGAGGCTTTTGGTCCCCAAAATCATTTACTGAATGAGGTGAGAAAAATTTTCCTCCACCTTCTCTCTGTTGTACCATTTAGCTTTGCTGGGAAGTTGTCCCTTCAACTCAATATGCCAAAGGTCATATTGCCCTTGTCTTGTAGTTATGTATCTCTTTTGTAAAAGTATATCTTTGGTCAACTTTGACTGAGCGTCTAGTGCTAAATCCTCCATAAAAGATAGGATCTGTTCCTCTTCCTGATCTAGCATGGAATGCTCATAGAGTTTCAAATTCTCTACATTCACAACTGAATAAATGCACATATATGGTGGTAAACTGAGTTGATAGGCATTATTACCCACCTTTTTTAGTATCTCAAAAGGACCATACCTTAGAGCCTTGATTTTCTTGCCAGGCCCCTACAACCTCTCCTTGTTCAACTGTAGCCATACTCTGTCTTCCATCTTGAATGATTTCTCTATTTCGTGTTGATCATGCCTAACCTTATACTTCTCCTACGACTTCTACAATGTTTCCTCTACTCGTAGATGGATCTTCATGATCTTCTCTATAAATTTTCCAGCCCTTAAAGCATCTCTTGTAAGATATTCCCTCACTCCTCTTTGCTTCCCATATGAAATATCTAAAGGTGAAGGTGGAAAATATCCAAAACAAGTCTCAAATTGGGACTTTCCTGTAGAAGTGTGGACTAATTTGTTATAAGAATATTGTGTATATACCAGATTTTCATTCCATGTCTTCGGATGCTTCTAGTTGCATCCCCTCACAAGCTACACCAAAGTCCTATTGACTAATTTAGCCTGCTCATCTATCTGTGGACAGAATGTTGTAGATCTCTTCAACTTTGTTCCATGTTCTCCCACAATTTAGTCCAGAGTGCATTGAGAAATCTTGTGTCCCTGTCTGAAATGATGCTTCTTGGTATCCCAAAGTGCACCTAGACCTATCCAAAGAATAAGTTTGCTGCTTCTTGTCTACTGATGGTCTTTTTACAGGGAATAAGAACACACATCTTTCTGAACCTGTCAACTCCCATGAATAGGTAGTCATGTCCCTTCCTCATTGTCAGTAAACCTAACAAAAAGTCCATGGAAATGATTTCCCAAGGATGAGTAGGTACAGGTAAGGGATGATACAAACCCTATTTACTGTTGCTAGGCTTGCTAGTACAACAAAGCATGCATCCTATTATGAACCTAGCTACCTACTCTTGTATCTTGGGCCAATATATAATATACCTCTGCAAGTTAGCCATGGTATTCCCTAGAACAAAGTGGTCTGCAACCTTGGAGGTGCGATCCTCTCTAATCAGCTACAAATTCTCACCTTTAGGAACACATAACTTGTCCGGCCTATATAGTAACCCATCCTGGAGATGGCAGACAATGGTGTTGTCACCATCGTGCACATGACCCTGACTCTGCAACTATTGATACACCTCCTTGAAGTCCTCATCTTCTGAATATGCCTCTATGTATGCATCATGGGTGAATGGATGCATGTGCATAATAGTCCCCAAAGTTGTAATATTTGATGTCGGTGGTACTGAAAGCATATCGACCAACATGTTTGCTCTTCCCTTCCTATACTTGATGACCAAATGAAACTGTTGTAAAAGCCCCATCTAATTGTACTGCCTGGTCTATTGTAGCTTTTCAGCCAGCAGGTATTGTAATGACTGGTGATATGTGTGGATTATTGTCTCCATTCCCATCATATAGTTCTTCCACTTATTCACAACTTGCACCATAACATAGATCTCCTTATCATATGTAGGGTAGTTAAAAACTTCCCCATGAAATACTTCAAAATGGTAGCAAACATACCTTCTTTCTTGCATCAATACAACTCACATAACATATCCACTTGCATCTATCTCCACTTTAAAGGGATGCTACAAATTTTGTAATAACAAAACTAGTGCTTGACTGATCTTCTTTTTTAGCTCCTTGAAATCCTTCTGCTAAACTTTTCCCCATTGGAAACTCTTGCGACTTTCTGTTATGGTGTGGAGCAGTGTTTCTATTGTTGAAAATGAGGCTATGAATTTCCTCAGTTACTGTGTTGCCCCAATGAAAATCCTGACCTCAGAAACATTAGTAGGCACTGACCATTTCATGATGGCCTCCATCTTGGAAGGATCTATCTTCGGCTCTCCTCCACTGATCACATGCCCCAGATACACCAAGGAATGTTGTGCAAACTCACTCTTCTTGAGATTTTCTAGCAACTGGTGCTTCATCAATGTTTCCAAAACCTTCGTCAAATGTGAAATATGCTCCTCTTAGGTAGCACTATATACTAGTATATCATCCAGATAGACAATAACAAATGAATCTATAAAAGGGCACAATATATTATTCATTAATCTTATAAATGTAATTGGTGCATTACATAGGCCAAATGGCATAAATAACCACTCATACAAATCTTTCTTGGTTTTGACGGCGGCCTTCCATGTATCTTCTTCTTTGACTCGAACCTCATGATATCCAGACTTCAAGTATAGCTTGGTGAAATACTTTGCTTACTGCAACTGATCTAGCATATCATCTATCTTGGGTAGGGGGTATCTATTCCTAAGCATGATTTTATTCAATGCACTGTAATCTGTACACATCCTCCAAGTCTAATCCTTCTTTGGGACAATGATAGCGATCAACCCACATGGTGATGTACTCGGTTGAATGAAACCCTTTTCCAGTAGCTTCTGCAACTGTTTCTTCACATCACTTGCTTCTATAGCAGATTACCTGTACAATGAAATATTTGGCAATGGGGTGTCTGGAAATAGCTAGATCTTGTGATCCACTTCTCTCTTAGGTGGTAGCCATTTAGGCTCTCAGAACACATACTTGTATGCTTGTAACAACTCCTCCAATTATTGTTTTTGTTTCTTAGTACACCCATGTAGGGGTGCCTTGCTTCTTATTGACTCCTCTTCATATTGAATCTCTTAAAAACAATAAAACATACTTCTTGCTGGAACTGATCAATTTCTAGGCTTGTTTGGCACTTACCGGTGAAGTTTTCGTCTTGCCTTTGTGCACATTGATGATGAAAGATTTTCCATCCTTGATGAGTCATTACTGGTTAAATAACCTCATTAATATTTCAGATGCATGTACACGTATGGACTCCCAAACATGAATCCACACAAATCAAGGGGAACCACATCTAGATCTACTTCATCAATAAAATCAACACTGATAGAAAATCTAATTTTGCAATGCTCTGCATCCTTATTTACCCATCCCAGTGGATATGGATTTGGATGATCACAAACTTCTAACCCAAATTTCTTGACTAGCCCTGCTGCAATGAGATTCACCTTCGATCCTAAGTCAAATAGATCATTAATCCGCTTGTCTTCTTGACCTGTATATTGATATGGAAGAGCTTGCTCATTTATTTCTCTTCTTGTTGCTAAAGGCTACTCAAATTCACCTCCTTCTGCTTTAATGTACAAACAATCTTCCCATCCACGTCCGAGCTGCTTTCAACTTGGTTGCTCTAATCAGTGGCCATGATATTCTTCTTCTTATTATCTTTCTTCTTGTTCTTCAGGTTTAGCTCCGGATGCAAATTCCATCACTTCTCCTCTGTATGGTCTTCAATGTTGTAGTGGTTTCTATAATATTTGCACTGGTGTGTTGTGGCTGCCATCTTTTTATCTTCCCCTCCCTTTTTCTTATTCTTCCCCTCCTTATAAGTTTCTTGTTTCTCCTTCTGCTTCAATCCACTTGATTTCACTCTTTAAAGATTTATGTTCTCCAGATATTGTGCTTGAACACAAGCCTCATACACCGATTTGGGCTTGAATAACATCACTTTCTCATGCATATGGTGGTGAAAACCTCCCTAATACTTGAGGAGTACATTTCGGTTCATTGGAGAGATACCGAGCATTATAGCCATCTTTTTGAATTCTGTGGTATACTCCTGCACACTTTTTATGGACCTTTCCTAAAGTAATGCCACAAGATCCACTAGTCCTCCACATACCCAATGGGATAAAACTATGACTTAATAAGGGTTTTTAAATCCTCCCATTCAATCACTTGAGGTTCTCCCTCCAACCTTAGGGTTTCCGTGTGGCTCTCCCACCAAGTCAGTGCACGACCCTCTAATTTCAGCCATGCGAATGAGACCTTTTGCCCTTCCTTGATATGATGGACTCTGAAATAAACTTCCAATTGCTACAACCAGTGGTTAAGTTACAGAGCATTTAAATCACCATGGTACGACTTGATATCGACTTTTCTTCCATTTTGAATAGGGATTGATTCACTACACTCGAACTGGATTGATATTTTATGGGTTCTTTCTTTAATTGGTTCTCCATGTCTTCTCGATCTCTTGATCCCCCTTCTGATTTGTCCTCTGCATTTGAACCCCCATCTTCTCCAGGTATCCCTATTTTATTTCTCAGTGCCTCCATGAGGAGGTTAATATTGTGGTTTATATCCGTGACTTGTTGTTCAAGCCAATAAAACCTCACCTTTGTAAGATCACGAGGTTTGTTTACAAATTCATCACCCATGATTAGGTTTTTATGATTTTCAGCCTTGCCGACGTAGATCACATGAAAATATCCACAAAGACCCAAAGAAACCTACTATGATACCAAATGATCCATAAAATTCTGTGGATATCCACTTGACAGTTTGTCACAATAGGTCTAATAATATTATATTAAAACTCTGAAAATTCTACACTATTACAGTTTATTAAACTTTAAGATTTATGGATTTAATTGTAATTAGTGCATGCATGCGAATGAAGATTATGTAGAAAATTAGTGAACGAGAAAATAAGCACACACACACACACACAAGACACAAGATATGCTCTTCGGGAAACTCTTTTAGGAGAAAACCTAGTTGGAAGGTGATGCCACTTCGCTCTCTTTCTCTATCTGGAAATATCTTGCAAGTACAAAGAAGTAATGCCTGTGGCCTGTGGGTTGCTATAGTGCATAGATCCTTTTTGTGTGCTCTACCTCCTATCTCTCTTGGCTATCTTTTCTTAGTTATGAAACAAAATTCTCTCAAAATAATGAAATGCCTCTTCCTCCTAGTGGCCCATTATAACACAGCCAGATAGCATACTAGTGGTTAAGTTTGACTACATCAACTCCTAACTAGAGTTACAAAATAGAATCTTCTAGAGTATTTTACATCATAAACACATGGCTATCCCCTTTTCCATGAATAATGGGGGCTGATGCCACATCCTCCCAAACTATAGGTGTGACAACAAGAAGGCCAACTTCTAAGTGGCATAACATTTGCATACAAACTCTAATTAATGCACTTCTTGAGCCGTTGGAAAAGTCTATGTGTTTAGAATACCATGAAAAAGTGTCGCGCTAAAGAAACCGAGTTTTACCTCCAAAAAACGTCACTTGATGCCTCAAAACTCTCCCAAAAGGTTTCAAATCTTGTTTCGCAAAACTGGGTCCCACTGGTAAAATTGGTCCAGTGAGTTGATTCCTCCATTTTTTCCACTCCAAATGCATCGAGATGGATGAAAAAAATGATCCAATTCGGATCAATCCAAAAATGATCATAGTTATCATGGAGTGGGCAGCTCTTGGGAATGTGGATGAAGTCAGATCATTCATGGGACTAGCAGGCTATTATAGGTGGTTCATCAGGAACTTCTCATAGATTTCTTATCCTATTACATCTTTGCAAAGGAAAGGAAATAAATTTGAATGGACATAGGAATGTGCATCTCCTTTTAAGAAGTTGAAGCAGTTGCTTACAAATGCTCTGGTATTGAATATTGAAGATCTAGATAAATATTTTGTGGGATATATAGATGCGTGAAAAAGAGGACTTGGTGGAGTTTTGATACAGAAAGGACATGTAGTATGCTATGAGTCAAGGAAATTTAGTGAGCACGAGAAGAATTATGTGACTAACAATCTTGAGTTGGTAGCGATCATTCATGCATTGAAAATGTGGTGAGACTATCTTCTTGGTAGGAGTTTCATTATGATGAGTGATCACAGTGGGCTGAGGTACTTGTTTGATGAATGAAATCTGAATACCAGTCAAGGTAGTTGGTTGGCTATGATCAATGAGTTTGATTTCGAGATCAGGTACATTAAGGGATGAGAGAATGGAGTTGTAGATGATTTTAAAAGAAGAGTATAAGTAAATCACATTGCTGCTATGACTTCATATGGGGAAAATTTACAGGATTGAATCTTATATGTAGGAAAATAGGATGACAAGTACCGACAACTTAAGAATAGGTTATAGCAGTAGGGTACATGTGAATATGACGTGGATCATCATCTCATGATAGATGGTTTGGTCATATTTAGGGATAGGATCTATGTGGTATACAACAATGAGTTTAAGAATATTATCTTGAGGGAATTTCATGTCAATCCATATTCAGGTCACTCAGGATATCAAAAGACATTGAAAACGGTTAAGAAGTTCTACCATTGGCCGAACTTGAAGAAATAGGTGGTTGAGCTTGTTGCAATATGTTTGGATTTTCAATAGGTAAAAGCAAAGTGTCAACATCTAAGTGGTTTAATACAACTGATTCAGATTCCAAAGTGGAAATGGGAGGCCATTTCCATGAACTTCATTACAAGTTTGCCGAGGACATCTAGAAAACATGATTCTATTATGATTTTGGTTGACAAGTTGACTAAGGTAACTCATTTCATTCCAGTGAAGTCTATTAATTTAGCTAGTGATGTATCTCAGGTCTTCATCAGGGAGATAGTGAGGTTACATGGTATTCCAGGAAGATTATGTCAGACAGAGATTCCAATTTCACTTCCAAGTTTTGGAAGGATTTATTTGCAGGTTTGGGTACAAAGTTGGCTTTTAGTACAACTTATCATCTTTAGCTAGATGGACAGAAAGACAGGGTCAAATGATTCTTTAGGACATGTTGAGAATGTATGTTGTGCATCAACATCAAAAGTGGGAAGAGTATCTTCCACTAGTGCAGTTTGTGTACTATAATGGAGTTTTCGTACAATAATGGTGGAGTTTTCAAGTTGGTGCTAATAATTCCTTATGGCTATTGGTTGGAAAAAATGCTCTAGAAGCCCTTGGATAACTTGGGTTGAGTTAATAGTCTTGGAGCCTAGGTTGGAAAAATGCTCTGAAGTCCTTGGTGGGTTGAGTTACTAGTCTTACAGACTAGTTTGAAAAACACTCTGGAGCCATGGAAGGCTGTGGGTTGAGTTATTAGTTCTTAGAGCCCCAGATAACTAGGTAAAGATTGTTCTGATTGTTGTTAGTTATGACTGTGAGGTAGAATCACTAGTTGAGGGTTGAGGTGGTTTGCCTCTGGAAGCCCTTGTTTGGTTTATTCCATGAGATACCACATTCATGCTTGGAATATGGCATGAGGGTGATTGACTGAAAGAAATATTTGGTTTAGCCCAATCTATGGTTGGGTGGTACATGGAAGTCCTTGAATTGGTTGGATTTTTCATATGTTAATAAGAGATCTTTTCCTCTTGTATTTTCATGAGTAATTGTACTTGTTATTATGTGACTTTGATGGATATTCTATCATGGCTATTATTCTGGTTATATGCTGGTTATAAGTATGGTTTCATAACAGATTCTAACTATGGCTCTTGATATCTTTTGCTTGTTCATGAATGGTTAATGAATGCATGAGATAATAACTGTTATTGTAGGTATTATGAGAGGGCATTAGAACTTCTTGATTATTCTCAGATAAGTATCATACCCCTATTTTTAAATATGCATTCATGACATGTAGATTACATGTCCTCAACATATTTGACGAAATAACTGTCATGGTTAGGCCTAGCTAGGTCAAGTCCTTGATAAATTTTTGTATGAATAGATTTGTCCTGATGTCTTTTATAATTATGGAAATTCTGACTAAGTTCTTGGTAGTGGTCTGGAGGCTAACCTTAAATGATGGCTTAGAATCTGGGACACTACCTCTAAATTGGAAATTTTTGGTTGCAATCACATGGATGTAGGCTTGTGCATGAAGTTGGAGGCTTCCAACCGCATGGAAGGCTTGTTGTGGGTGTAGTTGAGGACCTAGATCAGAGAAAAGGGTGTCGAACCCAAGTCTTGGCCACCTAGGGTGTTCACGTAACCTCTAAGTGACTTGTAGCCCCTTTTGAATGTTATGAGTTGTCACTTTGTCTTCTACGTTTGACCCCACTTCCTTAATGGGACCTAGGAGGTTGGGTCATGTCATAGTATCACTTCCTCTCATGTTCACCATGGCAAGCCAGTGAAGCTGGGTGAATGTGGGAGGGGTGGTTAAAAATATGGTGCAGGGGTGATTGGCTGAAAGAGAGATTTGGTTCACCCCAATCTATGGTCGGGTGGTACATGGAAGTCCTTGACTTAGTTGACATTTGCATAAGTTAATATGATACATTTTCCTATTTTTGATCTATGAGCTCTTGTACTAATTATTATGGTGATCTTATGGCTGATTTGTCACGGTTTCTATTATGGTTATATGTTGGTTATATGCATGGTTATATGATGTGATCTAGCTCATGTTTGTAACAACCCCTGGTTGATTTCCTATGTACATAAAACAATTAAGACCAAGGTCATGGGACATGTATTCCAAGCTAAATGTTGGGCAAAACATAGTGATGGGGTATCACTTGTGATTAACTTATGACTATGGAAATTGGAAAAGGCATTAGCAAAGGCAAAGTGGAAATACTTGAAATTTGATTTATGAAATAAAAGAAAATAGAAGAAAAGGGAAATGAAAGGTCACAAATTTGCATGAGGGGTAAATTGAAGGAAAAATAGAGGAAAAGGAAGAAAATAAAAGCCTTAATGATAAAAAGGCTTATGAGGATCAATTCACAAATTTTTTTAGTTCAATCTTTGGCTTTCTCATTTTATTCTCTGACTCTCTCATACTCTTGCACACTTAGAGCATTCTTTGAGCATGTTTGGACAACTCAAGGATACTTTGGATTTGTAGAAAGAAGGCAAAGGAGAGTAGGAAAGTGCAAGGGAATAGGTGGATTAATGACTACAACTAGATTTTTTTGTAGGTAATAGGTTGCATGCGTGTTTTCCTTGTTTATTTATGGATGTATGGTGTATGCATGTGATTATCAGGTTATGTGCTATCATTGGCCTGGATTGACAATGGTTTTCATCCTTTCCTTGCCATTTTTGGGATAGCCATGGTGTTGTGGGTTTTTCCACTTGATTGTTTTCTAGTTGGTGCTCATAATTCCTTATGGCTATGGGTTGGAACAAACGCTTTGGAAACTTTGGAACAACTTGGGTTGAGTTGTTAGTCCTAGAGCCTAGGTTGGGACAAACGCTCTGGAACCCTTGGTGGGTTAAGATACTAGTCCTTAGAGCTGGGTTGGACAAATGCTTTGGAGCCTTGGAAGGTTATGGGTTGAGTTATTAGTTCTTGGAGCCCTAGAAAACTTGGGTAGAGACTAATCTAGTTGGTGTTAGTGATGTTCAACGATGAGGTGGAATCACTGGTTGAGGGTTGAGGTGGTTTGGCCTCTTGAAGCCCTGGTTTGGTTTTTCTTGGTTTATTCCATGAGATCCCACATTCATGCTTGGAATATGGCACGAGGGTGATTACCTGAAAGAGAGATTTGGTTCAGCCCAATCTATGGTCAGGTGGTATGTGGAAGTCCCTGACTTGGTTGGTATTTTAACATGTTAATAATTATATTTTGATTCATGTATATTTGTTGGACATGTGTTGGTGATATTATGGCTGGGATTCCATGGTTTATATGATGGTTATTTTCTAGTTATATGTTGTTCATATGAAGTGTATCTCCCATGGCTCTTCTCATGAATTGTTTAGTTATTGATCAGTTGATGAATGTATGGAATAATAAATAGTGTTGCAGCCATGTGGAGAGGGCATAGGGCCTTCTTGGTGATTCTTAGACGACTCTCCGACTTCTATGATTAGATATGCATTCATGACCTGTAGCTTACTTGTTTTCCATGTGTTTAGCGAAATGTATGTCATGTTCTAGGTAGTATAGATCAAGTTTTTGAGTTGAGATTGAATGTTTAGCTTCTTTTCCATGTTAAATAAGATTATGGAAAGACTCAAGAAATTCTGGGAAGTGGTCTAGAGGCAGGCCTAGAAAGGTGGCACTAATCCTGAGACCACATGCTCAGAATTAGAGAAAATGGGCTATAACTGCATGGAGGTAGTGTTGTGCATGTGGTTGGAGGCCTATAACTACATGCATGCCTTGTTGTGGGTACGGTTGTGGGCCCAAGGTAATGAAAAAGGAGCCCTCACTTAGGGTTGGGTCTCCTAGGGTGGTTATTTCACCCTTGAGTGTCCCGTATCCTTGAGGGATGAGGTGAGTTGTTAGTTTTTTAGCCCACTTCCTTAACCGAAGCTTGGAGGTTGGGTCATGTCATAGTAACTCTTTGTCCCATGTTTACCATGGTAGTCTGGTGAAATTGGTTAAATGTGGGAAGGGTGGTTACAAATTGGTATTAGAGCTCCCAGGTTCAACACTTGGACTAGATGGGTATAATGTGTTTGTCATGCATGCATGTCAGTTGTATATGTGTTCGTTATGCATGCATTATGATAGTCATTGTTGTAGTTGTGTCTTCACATAGAAGTTGATGATGCTGATGTTGAGATGATTGATATGTTGATTTCATTATATATACATATGTTGTGATGATCCAAATTGATTGTGCAGATGGGATAGCTTCCCCTGAACTTCACCGAGGTATGTTGATTAAGCTTATATTTGGTTATCTGACATGGTATGTTTATAGGAAGTAGAAGATCAAGATGGATAGAAGATGATGGACTACAATTCTCATGATTCTCCCTACATATCAAATGAGAAAAATGGTGATGAGTACTCCCCTGACATAGAAAATACATTTAGAAGTTTGAAAGAAGAAATTATAAGTTTTAAGGAAGATAATGATAGGATCATTTAGTCACAAGAAATACTTGATAGCGTATAGGAAAAAGAAGAAGAGGTTAATGCAATCATCATTCAAAGTATATAAAATTTGTAGAGATAGGTACCACTTAGGACCAATCATGGATAGGAGTAAAGGACCAATAGGTCATATGGAAACAAATCTCAATCAGGATATAGGTTTGACAAGGATGATATCGTCAAAGATGGTAGGTTCTTGGATACACTTGATAGGATTTGGGGTAATGACCATGGGTCATATTCTAATTTTTGTTCAGAGAGACAACATGTTCATCACTACCACCATCCGTATATGAGGAGTGAGAAAGAATACTTTCCAGAGGAGTTCAAGAAAGCAAATCCTCCTACATTTGATGGAGAAATGAAGAAGTCACTAGATGCATAAGCTTGGTTGCTTGGGATGAATAATTTTTTCATATTGCATGATTACTTAGAGAATATGAAAGTCAGGATAACTACTTTCAATTTTAAAATAAAAGTAGACATTTGGTGTGAAGATGTAAAAAATTTCAAAGACATTCAGGAAGAGGAGCCAACTTGGAGTGAATTCGAGAGATTTTTTAGGAATAACTATCTATCTGAAAGATACCATGATGATAGGGAAAATGAATTCTATGAGTTGAAGATGGGATCTATGACCGTTGAGGAGTATAATAGCATATTCTTAGATTTGTTGAGATAAATGCCTTATATTAAGGAGGAGAAAGAAAATATTTAGAGATTCATCAATGAGTTATCACTGTAATTCAAAGACGAAATTGAGTTTGATGAGCCTAGATCATTGGAGGAAGCCTTAAGAAAGTTGAAGCACTTTTATGAGAAATCAAAGCACAAGACTAAGAAGGATTGGAAAGGTAATGAGAAGAATAAAGGAAAGTGGGCTAAGAAGAGAGGAAAACCTCAATATACAAATGACAAGGAGAATGTAGTGCCACACAAGAAGTTCAATGCAACTAATAAAGGATAGGGATTTTAGTTTGAGGAGGAGAACAAGGGCGATGGCATGAATCCTTTGTAGTTTGGGACTTTTGGCAAGGATCATCGTAGGAGAGATTGTCCACAACATTAAGGTGGAAAACCATAGATTTTCAGTGCTTAGGATGCAACATTGGATAATAGGCAAGCTGATCATCAAACATCTATTATTGAGATAGTAGGTGAGCTTTGTGATCAAGTTGTTTCTATTTTGATTGACCATGGTGATGAGCCTCATCATTGGGTAATTATATGGGCCTTAATTGGCCTTAATTCACCTCCTAGCTTAGTCAAACCAACTATTCTCACAACTTATTGCACACTTTTGATTATATTTTTTTTATGAGATGAGTTAGAGTTGGACATTTTGCTTTGTGGTCTAATGTGCATGTAATGCAAGAATAAAGGATAAAATCAAGGAAAAATGCAGGAATAAAGGAATAAAGGGTAAAAGCAAGGAGCTGTGGCAAATACCTTGGTCAAAACTAGAATGGGACAAGGGAGAGTAATTATAGGATTTAAATCCTCCTCATTTACTACCCCTCCATTCGAATATTCCTCCATCAGCTCGGAGTGCAAACAACCATAAATTTGAAGACTAGAAGACAACCAAGCAAGTGAAAGTGACAAAAACCAGTTGGTCTTGAGTGGGGAGCCTAGCCTCCCTAATTGGAAGGAAGTTGTTAGAGACATCAGATGTATAAATAGAAAGGCTTAGGACCTCAGTAGGATTCAAATTTTTATTGTAAAACTCTACTTTATCTCTGAGCTTCAAGACTTGTGATAGTTTGTTATGTAATCCATGGTTTTGATATGAGAATGAGTTTCATTTTGAGCCAGCTCTAAGTTAACTTAGAGGGCTGAAGCTCTTGGGTTAGGACCCAACCTGAGCAGCCAAATCTCTTCTTTATTGTACATGTATGTTAGAATAGGTTTCTATTTCTGTTCATTTGCTTAAGTAGCAACACTTTCATTACAACAGTATAGCGTAGATTTATGGTTTAACTATTCATTTGCTTAAGTAGCTGCATTGTTCTTACAATAGTATAGAGTAGATCGATTGTGCTTTCATTTACTTCCATTTGTGGCTTCTTTGAATTCACAGGTTAGCTAGGAGGAAAAGATCACCACAAGGTTGTCCCCAGGTGTCTCGACCTCACTTCCTCCCTCTAGTACCATGACTTGAGGAAGAGACCCTGTAGCAACCCCAAAAACACAAGTTTGTAGCTCTCGCATGAGCTATGGAGTTTGTTGTTTGATGTAATTACTTGTTCAGCCTCATTGGTTTTTCTATCGTTTTCATTTGAAACCTCCTTTAGCACATTCTTCATGCATTATTTCCTCACCTTCTGATCCACAACAAACCTACCCAATCACCGCCTGATTCATTAGTTTATCTAACTGCTGCCTCACGTGAAATCTTCCACCTACTTTATGCACTTTAAATCCCCACTGTCGATCTGCCTCACCTGATCTGATGACTACCGCGTCACTAGTTTATGTGCTTTAAATCCCCATCATCGATTTGCCTCGCCTGATCTGTTGGCTATCGTTTCACCTCAATACTTTATGCGCCTTAAACCCCCTTCATCGATCTGCCTCGCCTGATCCGACTGCTATCGCATTCGATTGCCAACTAGCTTGGTCGATCTCCATCGTTTATCTGTCTAGCTTGATCCAATGGCTATCACAGAATCTCGTGTGGATTCTTACACAACTGTTGTCTGCCCGAGAGCACGTGAGAAAATTAGTTTTCTTATGCTACGTGTCACTCAATTAGGCTAATCGTGTGAAATTCAGAAATACATCTTACAGCTTTGAGGGCACGCGAGAAAGTGCTTATCGCTTTCGAAACCCACTCCATCATTAAAGCACGTTTTCTTTCCGTGATCTGCTCTCTACTGTCAATCCTCCAATTAATCATGTCTGTCCATCTCTTGACTCAATATCCATGATAAGATCTCTGCCATTCATCTCCTGTTAACCCTGTTCGTTCATCTAGTTACTAAATGGCCTGCGATACAATCTCCACCATTCATCTACTTCGTTATCCTGTTCGTTCACCTATTCACTAAACAACATGCAATAAGATCTCCACCATTCATCCTATTTGTTAAGCTTGTTCACCCATCTATTCGCTTAAGCCTCCATGATAAGATCTCAACTTTCCATCTTCTGTTCATTGATCGATCCAACGGTCCATATGCACTACTGCATCCTTATGTCCTCCTTTCACCAATTTCGATCTCTGACTGCTCTTCTGCTTGAAAACAAATTTAGTTAAGTTCCTTTTCTTACACATTAGTATAGTTTAATGTTCTTTACCTCTGCAACTTAGATAGCATAATTAGGTTAGTGTTGATTTAGCAATTGTATTTAGCATAGTTGTTTAGATGGTTAGTTAAGTTATGGTGTGGTTTAGCATTACATGCCATTTTCTTCATTACTGTAGTAGAGTAGCTCTCTCTTAGAATAGATTTGCTCTTCTTCCATCAAATAATTAAGCTTCTTCTGACCCTATAGAAGTCTAGCTTGGAACCCCTGGGGTCTCTTGCTGGATGAGTAGTGACAACATGTAGGGCCTTCACTTTTACTTGTGCATATAACACTGTCACCTCCAAGTTTGTACGAACCCCAGGTTGATGAGTAAATCTGGTAGCCTTGGGAGATACAACATTCTTGTTGCAATACCTAGGCTCATCACTTTTTGGCGCCATGGTCGAGGAGGTGTCTAAGTAGAATGTGATTACTGCTTTCTTCTATTTCTAGTCTCCAATTTTCTTCCATTAGTTTATTTCTGCAAAACGAATCTAGTTTCTTCCTTTCTTTCAATTTTCATTATCTACTTTCCTTTTCATTCTACAAGTAGAATTTCAATTCAACAAGTAGTTTTTCTTGTTAGTGGTTTTTCATTCAATCAACAATTTCCTTTCTGTAGAGTACTTTCCAGCTTTAAAAAAGAAAAAAAATTATTACAAAAACTAACCCAAAAACATTTCCTTTCATGCCTCGTAGGAATAGGGAAAATTCGAGGAAATTTTTGTCAAATGCCCTCACTGCATTAAACAGTCAACCTTCTCTCTTCTTTAGTGACAGTGAATTGGAAGATCCTTTAGGTGAGCAACCTTATATATTTGAGGAACCTACAGGGGAAGAAGAAGAGGAAGAACCCATTCCTACTGAACCAATGGCTAAAAACTGAAATGACAGAGGAAATAGAGAGAGAATTGAGGGTGCCTTCCCCATCAGGGAGGCCAATGGGGACACTAAGATGAAGAATATAAGCCCATTTGCTGTACCTCATTTCCATGGCCTAACCACAAAGGACCCTTACATTTTCCTATTTGAGTTGATGTTACAGGCTAAACCTATGAATATATAGATGATGAGAAAAAGTTAAAACTATTTCCATCTACCCTCAAGGATGCAACATTCCGCTGGTTCATGGGTTTACCTAGAGATAGAATCACAAATTGGGCTCAAATGCAACAGGATTTTAACAACAAATATAGGGACTAATGTAGGTAAAAGGACACTAAAGAAGATATTTTTAGGATGACCATAGGCCAGGATGAATCATTAGAAGACTATGAAGAAAGATTCCGTCTTAGTTACAAAAGGGCCAGGTACATCATCCTCCAACTCATCCATCAAGGGTGAAATTAGAAATATGATGGAAGATTTCAAAAGTGTTTTGCTACAAACCATTACCTTGCAATTGGACACCATGAACATCAAAATGAAGCAAGAGGAAGCAGAGAGAGCCTTGGCCATCTTTTGTCCTAGATGCACCAAGAGGCATCCTAGGAACAAATGTCCATTGAACCGCATTAAGAATTGCTCAGTCTATGAATAAAACCACTCCACAGACAAGTGCCCTTCTTTAATTGGACCCAAAGCTGTATATCAAGGAGTTTAAGGGGTCACTAAGTAGCTTTGCTACATCAACCAAAGGAGGCCTCCTGGGCCTAGACCATACCAGCAGAGTATGAAAGGGTCATCCCATGCATATTACAACCCCAACCAAACCACAACTATACCTTCTTGGAGACCCCCTACTCATCCTTCCTGGTCTACACCCCCTCCTTAGTTCTATGCATCTCAGTATCATTCCCAGCCAGCCATCCAGTCATTTCAACGTTATGTTTAGCCACAACCTCAGTGGAATACACCACTCCAGGGGTGGAGGCCCCAATTCAACAATGTTCCAATCTTATTGCCTCCACCACCTACCCAATCAAAACTCTTGCACTCTACTCCACTGATGCTAGCCAAAGCTGACAATACCCACATTGTGGAAATAAAATTGCATATCACTGGTCCTAGGCCTTAATCACCTGATCTATGGTGAAAATCTTCAAAAATTAAGGTTTAGGCTCTTAATTAAGTTTATGTGGAAACGTTACTTTTCCACATCCAAGTTTGACCCTCAATTAACCTTTGAGTGGTTCTTTACTCAACCTTCAATAGACTTTGGTTAATTCTATACCCCACGCATATTAACCAAACCCCACTCTTTAACTTTGGTTATATTCAACTTAAACCATAAAACCTTTATCCACTTTATTTCTATTACAATTCTTATATAATAGAAATACACATAAAACACATGTAGACTTTACCTTTCCACCAATCCATGACCTTTGCACATTTTCCAATGCTCACCTTTATCAGGTTCAACCTCCACCATTGATTTCACTCGATCAGATCAACAACTGTCATGTCGTATCTCATTCACCCTCTGGAACTCAAACAAACTTAACCTGCATTGATAAATTTCTCGGATCCGCTCTTCCCCAAGCCTTTATCGGCTTCAACCTCTACTATTGATCTTACCTTTCCATCTGACGGTTGTTGGCTTTCCTGATCAACCAACCTAATCGCTGATCCTCTAATCATCGCACATCACAAATCGCATTTTCTTAAGGCCAAGGTTCATTCACTCATGAAATATTGCGATGCGAAACTAATTGCTGATCCTCCACCATTTAATCAAGGCACACTCAATCCAACGATCAACAACGATATCAAACAGGGATCATGTGCGACATTTAGCCACCCTTATGGAGCCGATAAGGAATATAAATCCTTGATCCATAAATGTTCGGATCCGATTTTGAACTTAAGGTTCGATCACTTTATGACCCGATATCTGTTGGATATAAGAGGCCATCAAATCTTTGGCTTGCGGGTCTTCAAATAGCACACAAATTAAAAACAACTTAACCCCTGCAGTCGACTGAGACCTAAAAGTTTGAAAATGAGATTGAAAACTAGGAGTGAGTGTGGGACTTTAGCCACGATCAAGAAAATTATTACTCTTCTACCCCCGCAGTTGTTGATCATCGTCGATCTAACAGATCGTTGATCTGACGATCTAGATCTATTCCTCCACCATTCTTCTTCTGCCATTAATATCCGTCGATCTAAATGGTCTGACGGCTCTTGTGCACATTTAATTCCTTCCTTCGTGCCTTTACTTTCTTCGACTTTTCGTGGTTTCTCAAAGTTCCTTGTGGTTTCGGCTTACTTCAGGGTTTCTACTTTTTAGTTGTTTTGCAACACAACTCCCTCCCGAGCTTAACTCCATGTACTCTTATTGATTGCCATCCTTGAACTTCACTTGGATCCTTTGATCAGATTCATCGGTCAAACCCTGATCCTACATACTCCCTTTCTTCTCTGTATTTTTCTTGAACTTCACCTGCATATATATACTATGCAGAAACTTCTAATTCACACATAATTCATAACTCCATTAATCAATACACACCACACAATTCATAACTGAATTCTCTGTATTGATAAATAAATATTTACATAAGAGTATATTTCTCTCTCTGGCATAATATTCTAATTAGTGGCCTCCGTTTTCCTACCTTCCCGTAGGCTTACAGTCAAACCTCTAACTCACAACCTCTAACTAGCTAACCAGCTAACTATCTAACTTGACTAACTCTTTTTATGCCTTTTAGGCTTACATTTATACAAAAGGAGTCTATAACCAATTTTTGGTTCAGATCCTTAATAATTTCAACTAAAACCTAAGAATCCTCTCAATCCTATAAATCATGAACTAATTCCTAATTCAAGATCTACAATTAATTTCCAAAGATATCAATCCCTATGAACTCTTAACTATCCTAATTCTCTCATGTTCCCCTTCATTCGAGAACATTTACAATATGCCTCACAATACTTAATTAATTCCTATTTTCATTAAAATTACTCAAAATCCTAAATAATTACATTAATTTGACACTTGGGAAACCAACTTCCTTAAAATACAAGACCCCCTATGTCTACTAAAATACAATGATTTTTCTTGAGCTGAATGCTCCTGTATCATAATCCCAATGTAGAAAACATTCATGATCTCCTAATCATGTGTCTTCATATGTTGATAGAAAACCTCCAGGGTCCCAAACTTTAGTTTGTAACTACTCAAGTGCCTTACACCTTTGTTGTTGCTGTATATTTATTGTCTTCTGATTCATCTTCCTCTCCTTGTCAATCAGGTTCAAATTTTAATTGATCACACATCCTGTTGTCATTTTCCTCAGCCTGGATTGTTTCATCATCAACTGCCATAGTTCTTCAATCTCCATTTCCAGCACATCCTTGGATTGGTCCACACTCTTCCATTTACTTCTATCTTTTCCTCTCTACTTCAGGTTTTTGTTGTTGTCCACTGACTTTGGCACCTTCACATTCTGCATCTCACTGCACATTGTCCATTCATATTCAAACTGTTGATTACTTTCCTCAACCTTTCTACTTCAGCTTCTACTATTACTCTTGATATTGATTCAGGTACTGTTGTAGATATTTCTTCCACCCAAGATTCCTGAATATCCTTGAAGATATCTTCCTCTGCAACATCTAATTTCTGCTCCTTGTCTGCAACAAAACCTGTAATCATAAGGCTTCTGTTCCTTTTCTTTCTTTGGAAACAATTCAACTTTCTGCTCTAATTCTTCCTCCTTTGTCAGCACATCAATATGTTGATTTGAATTCTCAACAAAAGTCACAAGGCTGTCATCTAGTCTCTCCTCCACACCACTTGTTTCAATGATGTCTTCCTGTCCTTGTCCACTATAGTGAACTTCTTCATTCTCATCCAGTTCTGATTTTACAACCTAAACACTTACTTTTTGGTTTTCTAGCCTTTTTTTCCAAAAGACTTAACTCATGCCATAAATTTTCCATATCACTTGGAATTTCTCCTAAAAGTTCTGTACAATCCTCACTATCTTCTTCTTTGTCACAAGTATAACTTCTTGTTGACACTACTTCTTCATTCTTGATTAGAATAAAATTCGGATCCTCCATATTTGTGATAGTTTTATATGTCTGTCCATCACCCTCCCTTTGGCCATTTAAGAAAATAAATTCCTCGTTGTTCTTACCAATATAAAATTCCTTATCATAAGACATAACTGTCTCATCTCTATTGAAGATATTTCCTCCAATATGCAAGCAATTTATGAGCTCCTTTTGCTGTAATAACTCAACTTGATCTTCATTTGAAAGATAGTCATCATCATACTTTTCTTGGAAACTTTAAGCTTCATTCATGACAGTTCCATAAGATGGTTAGTATTCTGCAATACTTGCATTCACACACAACTTTTCAATTGTAAAACCACAAGACCTCATGATCTCATTTAATGATTCAATCACCAAGTCCTCCTGCTGTTCCATGTCATTTACATGACTTAGAAATATTTCAATGGTCTTCTCTTCAATCTCATCAAGTCCTTCACTTGATTGCTTGATATCCTTCTCTAGTTCTTCTTTCAAAACATAATTTAGATTCTGCTTGTCTTCTTCCTCCTTTATGTCAATATCAACAAATTGTCCTTCTTCACATGTTTCACCTTGTTCTTCTTCACAAACGGACACTTCCATTCCCAACTTAGCTTCTCTGAGTTCTTCCACCATGCTCTTCACTTGCCTCTGTTGTAGCATTCTCTGTAAATTATGCTACTTCACTAGCTTTTTCTTTAAGACCCAACCTAATCTCTGGCTTTCCTCAAGTATAATCATTAATACATTGAGTTGTTCTTTCATCTCAACAATATTTTTGTCAATTTCCTCTTGACTCATCCTCTTTCCATTTACCTTGGCATTATCTTTCTTGACTTTTATTCTGCTATGGTCTTCCTCAGAACCTCCACTATGACTATTAGTAGTCATCTTCTTCTCCATCTCTATGAGTTCCTCACTCACTCACTATGAGTTGCATTAAAGCCTCTGCAACAATTCCTCCCTGCTGCCACTTACCTCACCAAGCTCCCCTCTATACTCGGTCTTTGGCAAGCACTTGGTTCTCTGTCTCTGGAACCTCTTTTGAGCACTTTTCTCTACTCCTTCTAGGCTGCAACTCATCTGCACCTTTCAAGAACACAAATTTCCTCTTTATCCAACCTCTATTGGAATTCTTCAAGGTTCTACCACATTCTGCTTTCATTTAGAAACTCTTACCAACTTCTTTTATCCCTTAGCAATTCTGCCCACATCCTCTGTGGAAGTTCCTTTGTGAGCTGCAACAATACCTCTGTAGTAACAAGTCTCCTTCTTGCTACATATGCCTCACTAAGCTTCTCTCCTCTGAGCTCAATCTTTTAACATTTATCTGGTTCTTTCCTCTGGAACCAATTGAGCACTCCTTGCTCTAGTTTGTTGCAGTCTTCTCACCTTCTTATGCTGCTACCTTCAAGATCTCTGCATGATCTCATTCTACCATTCTCCTACACTTTGAATGGATTGTTCTCTATCTCTTGCATATGTAAATTTTGTTGCACATTATCTCTGTGTGCCTGCTATTTGTCAGATTAGAATATGTTCTCCTCTTGCTTGCATACACATCTTAACACATAACTCTGTTCTAAATTTTATCAAAGATATTTTCAAACATAATTTCTTTAACCTATTCTGATACCACTTAATGCCAGCCAAAGCCGACAATACCCACATTATGCAAATAAAATTGCATACCACTGGCCCCATGCTTTAATCACCTGATCTATGGTGAAAATCTTCACAAATTAAGGTTTAGGCTCTTAATTAAGTCTATGTGGAAATGTTACCTTTCCCCATACAAGTTTGACCCTCAATTAACCTTTGAGTGGTACTTTACTCAACCTTCAATAGAATTTGGTTAATTCTATACCCCATGCATATTAACCAACCACACTCTTTAACTTTGGTTATATTCAACTTAACCCATAAAACCTTTATTCGCTTTATTTCTACTATAATTATTATATAATAGAAATACACGTAAAACACACGTAAATCTTACCTTTCTGCTAATCCACGACCTTTGCACATTTTTTGATGCTCACCTTTATCGGGTTCAACCTCCACCATTGATTTTACTCCATCAGATCAATGGCTATCGTGTCGTATCTCATTCACCCTCCGGAACTCAAACAAAATTAACCCACGTTGATAAAATTCTTGGGTCTGCTCTTCCCCTAGCCTTTATCAGATTCAACCTCCACCATTGATCTTACCTTTCCATTTGACGGTTGTTGGATTTCCTGATCAACAAACCTAATCGTTGATCCTCTAATCATCGCACATCGTAAATTACATTTTCTTAAGGCCAAGGTTCATTCACTCATGAAATATTGTGATGTGAAACTAATTGGTGATCCTCCACCATTTGATCAAGGCACATTTGATCCAATGATCAGCAGCGATATCAGAAGGGGATCATGTGCGACGTTTAGCTACCCTTACAGAGTCGATAAGGAATATAAATCCTTGATCTATAACTGTTCGGGTCTAATTTTGAACTTAAGGTTTGATCACTTTATGACCAAATATCTGTTGGATATAAGAGGCCATAAAATCTACAGCTTACGGGTCTTCAACTAGCACATGGATTAAAAACAACTTAACCCCCATAGTTGACTAAGAGCTAAAAGTTTGAAAATGAGATCGACGACTAGGAGTGAGTGCGATACTTCAACCATGATCAAGAAAATCCGTACTCTCCTACCCCCACAGTTGCTAATCACCATCAATCTAACAGATTCATTGATCTGACGATCCAAATCTATTCCTCCGCCATTCTTCTTCCACCATTAACATACATCGATCTAAATAGTCTGACGACTCCTGTGCATGTTTACTTCCTTCCTTCGTGCGTTTACTTTCTTCGCCTTTTCATGGTTTCTCAAAGTTCCCTGTGGTTTCAGCTTACTTTAGGGTTTCTACTTTTTAGTTGTTCTGCAACACAACTCCCTCTTGAGCTTAACTCTGTGTACTCTTATTCACTGCCATACTTGAACTTCACTTGGATCCTTTGATCAGATTCATCAATCAAACCCTGATCCTACATACTCCCCTTCTTCTATGTATTTTGCTCGAACTTCACCTGCATATATGTTACTGGGAATAGTGTCCACTCGGAGCTACTATTCCCACTAAGACTGGTAGCTATCTTAGAAAAAAATAAGTAAAGTCTACTTTCACTTTCCTTTATGAAAATAGATAAGAGTGGAACAAAGGACACCAACCTTAGTCTTGCGCTTGGTTTCCTTGCTTGATTCCTCTCCTTCCTGATAGATCTTTGCCGCTTCTTCTTCGTCTACCTAGCTTCAAAGAGCACCTGTGGAATCAAAGAAGCATACTACTATTGAAGAACAAAGATCTATATTCATAAATAACACATGACCAGATATGTGTTAACCATACAAATGCATGTATAATCAAACATACAAGAATATGGAGGAAAAATTGAATAACTTTATTAAGATCAAGAATAACAAGAGGATTACAACCATATGTTCTGACCCAGCATCATCCTCCAGCAAGAAAGCCTTTCTTCACCTCAAGTAAATCTTAGATCACCCAACACTATGAAGTTACACCAGAAAACCAACAACACTTCTCTACAAGATACAAGATTCCAGCCCCCAGATCTCTGTGATGAGGGATCCATATATAGATGATTGTAGGGGGGTGAGTCATATTCTGGGGTTTTGATTAGTGTCTTCTCTCTGATAGTTCTTGATTCCACTTGGAGACTGATGATCTCTTACTCATCCCTGGTGGAAAATAGAGAGGCAAGTGTCAGAGGGGAAGCTTCTTGAAGATTCCATGATCTTCCACCTCGCAAATTGTCCCTGCCATTTGTCCATTCCTGACCATTGCACCCTACAGAGGGGCCATTCAGTATGCATCACACCTTTTACACTGGGAAGGTGATCTGCATCGCACCCTCTGCACTAGGTATTCAGTATGGTCTAGTTTTGACCATTTCTGAGCAGTTTTTAGTGGAGAACTTCTGGGAGATGATGTAATTAGCTGACCTTGTTCCTTTAGGCAGTGAAGGAACACTTTTAGGGACTTAGGAGCCCTCATTTTATGGACATTTATGATTGGGGTTGCAGTGCCCAAAAATGTCTTTAACAGTTGCCCCCTAAAGCATGAGGTCGTTAATCTTTCGATGTCGGGTGAAACACTTTACCATGAGGATCCGAAGTTTTTCGAGCTCTTTTTCGAGCTGGGAGGTGACCTGTAATAAGATACAATAAAATACATTATCTTGACAACAATTTTTTATGATCTAGCTGAGGTGGGCATTCCCATGCTCAACTTTATAAATCCATTTTCGTGTACATAGGACAGACAATTTTCTGTGTTGTAGACTGATGATTCGGACTCATCATCCTTTGATTTGGATGATCATCTGTTCGGCAATGATGTACATTTGATGTCTTTATATTCCTGAATATATCGTAGCCCAGATGGATGAAACTAGATCCGGGGTCTTCAAAACTCATTCCATCTTCACTCAGAGTACAAGTCGATCCATGTGGAAAGTGTTATGGAGTCGAACATGGAAAGACATTGCTTGATTACCAGCCAATGATGTAAGCTGTTAACAGGCATGATGATCCGGATTTAAACAGGAACGCAACAAAATACAAAGATAACCATATACACAAAGAAGCAGCGGAAATAATACTTCATTTCATTAATGGAAAAAACTGAAATATGCTTACAACCAGAAATGGAAATAAACCAGCTCGGGCGATGGTAGCTTATCTCTGAGTAGAGATGTGGCGGATACATGCCTCTAAACTATTCTGAACTGTGTTACAATGAGGCTCAAAGGCCTATTTATTGTTAAGAAACAATGGAAAACCCTTCACATTCCAAAACCTAACCCTAGAAGATGAAACGCCAAATTGTGGGCCCCGTTTTGGGTAAATTGGTACATCAA